>JAVHNF010019221.1:0-10183 GCA_034783455.1 Micropsitta finschii | reverse complement strand
ACAGGCCGAAAGTCAAAACATAGTACTGCACCAGCTACTAAGAAGAAAAAATGACTGCTACTGCTGAACCCAGGACAGGAGCATAATCACATCTCTAAAAAAAATGCAACTGCAAATGAAAATAACAGAAATGAATCTACCTACAGACTCTGCACAAAGATGCTGCACAGGGAATTAGCTTCATCTCAAGCCTATTTAACCTAGGTGGTTAAAATCCTGTCTGGGACTTGACACTCAGTCTTTCTGCAACTTTTTGGAGTCTCAGAGCAGCTGCTGTGCTGTGTCATTGTAGGAGGATGGGACACACAGGATAAAAGTGAACCAGGAAATTTACCAGGATGCAGTGCATACGAAAGGCTGTCGATCACATGCCAGCTCACACAGCACGGGTAGATGCCCTTGTAAGTAGCATCAGTGCTCACATGTATTAATGCCGCTCCCACAGCACTTCAGCCTCTTCCTCTGTTGCTCTCCATTGCATCACAGCCATTTGCTGAAGAGCTAGAACAACACATTCTTACCAAGTAGAAGTGAGGTGAAAGGATAGCCTGAAGTGTATGTGATGCAGGTCTTTGAAAGGAAGGCGGGAAAAGTGTTCCAGAAGAAACATGGTAGCCGGCTAATCTCATCTCTTGGAGGGCTCCAGTGCCACTGACCTGTGTGTCCTTGCAGCTTCTCCTGACTCCTGCTATAGCCCAGATTCATTCAGAACCAGGAGCTGAGCCACTGCTTTAGGTAAGATAAAGGCTTAGAACAGATAAAGGCTTTTTCCATGCAATAATTAAAAATCCGTCCTGCTATAGTTTGTAAAGTCTTTGTCAATGAAAGTTATTAATGTGTAAGAATAAACTCTTCCATACTAGAAGCTGGAAGGAGGGCTTCTTGGCTTAGGAACGTTTATTTCAGTAGACATTTTTTTCAGGATCCTTTTTTGTCAAACATGACAAATAAAATGTAGAAAACACTAGAAGTGATTCTCCAAAGTTTTCTCTGCATTAACTACCATTTGAGTTCATTCTTCCTCCTACCCTGCCCTGCCACCACAGAAGAACCTGGAACTTTTCAGGTCCCTTATATACTACTGTGCCTCTATTCTGCCACATTGCTTTTGAAGTGCAATCAATACTGTTTCAAACAGCACTGAAATTCCATCTTAATTTACTAAATCATAATGCTATTTGAGGCTGTATGCTGAGAGAAGACAATGGACCACAGCAAGACTCCCTGTACTCCAAGCCCAGGAGACTCAGTGTTGTGATTGACTGGATAGTACTTTCTGTAAGCCAGAAGAACAAGACATACTTTCCAATGGATTTGCGCCTGCCTGGTGGCTCATGTAGCTCCTTTGCAACAGCCCAATGTTCTCCATAGGGCACCCCAAGGCAGAGGCAACACACCCCACCATGTGTGCTGGCTGGCTGCCAGAGCAGTGGATGACCACTGCCAGAAAGAGGGAGTAATGTTTGCTTTGCTTAACTTTCCCCTGAAGGAGAATTCGAGTCCGCTGATTTACATTAAGCTCATTTACATGAAACTTTAGGGAATCTGAATACATTTGAGACCTGGAGACCTCTGCCAGACTTGGCTGACATAAAGCAAAGGATTCAGAAACTGTAAGGAAGTGCAGACTGACTGATGTGCAGACAGCATAACCACATAAAAATAATTTTCAGGCATAGTCATAAATGTGATATTCGCATATACATTGTGTTTTTTATCTGGATTCTTTGTAGTCATTATGATAATTTGAATCACGTTTTTGAGACTGCTAAAGAAGGACTAAAAATGAACTTAAAAAAATTAAAAATGGATATTCTCACATAATTATTCAACCTATGTTTGGAAATTTAAACTGGCAAAATTCCTTGGAAATAAAGTCATTGAGTAGGTAGGTAAGGGTAAGTGCACATTAGATTTTGCCTACTTCTAGCAGATGCTGTAGGTTCAGGGAAGTCCTGGTGGCCAAGCACCTTATCCCCCATGTTAGAGGTAAGGAATTTCACTGGAAAAGGTTTCTTTCATCTGACATCCTCACTGGCAGCACCTGCATCTGCCATCGTGCAGTCTGGTAGAGGGACAAATGCCCACAGGTCCTGCCTGCAGTATTTGGCACTGTGAGAGTAGGCCAGCAGCAGGGATAGACAAGCAATGTGAAAGAAGGGGAAGCCTTGGTGTGAGACAGATCACCTGGGGTAGAAACTTACTTTACATGGTTTTGCTCCACTTCTACCCACTCTATTTATGATTTAATTATGACATTAGTTTTTCTCCTGGCTCCTGCAGTAAAGGAGGTTTGTCTGTCTTTGCTTCCAGAAAAGATGCTTTTGTAAGACTCTACCTGGCCAAAAGGCTGTTGCTAATCTTACTGCTTCAGCAAGTGAACACAAATTGTCAGATTACCTGATTACATCACCCTCTGAACATACATGGATTTACATTCATGGATTTGTATATGTTACTTGTTTACAGCATAGTAACATCAGAACTAACTATGATGCAGCAAGAGAAGCAAGGCCAAGGAATGGGGCTCATTAACACCTCTTGGTATGTGTTGGATTGGACTACAGACTTGTATTCTTAATGTGCTGGCCTGAATGACCACTAATGGTGGTTGAGGGACTACAGCCTTTGCATTAATAGTTTCCCCACATTTAATAGCAGTGCTGCTGCAGTTTCTGTAGTACACTACTTTCCTCTAGGAGCTTATTCCTAACGCAAGCCTCTTCCATCATGTTGGAACAAGGGCTTGTATATCCAGATCATGAACCAAATCGTTAGTCTGGTTTGACTGAAGCCAAGTAAAAGCAAAGACTCTCAGACAGATAAATTCTTATCTAATCCACTGTGTGACTGTACAAGAAGTTGTGCCAGGCACAATGAAGGAAGGAAGTACAGTGTAGGAGCAAGACACCAAGGTGAGAAGAATGATAGGGCCACTTCAGCAAGCATTGCTGCAGAATGAAGGTCCACAGAGACATTGCCCAGGCTGCTTTAGCAGGAACTAGTAATTCTGATTATACCTGCCCAAATATTATCTCATGCTTCAATAAAATATAGAGAAACTAGTCCTTCTTAGCCGCCTTTCTTTGTAAAAATAAAATAAATTTCAACAATAATGCAGTACATCTGTTATAATGACACAACATAGCCAAGGCATATGTCTGAGCTATCAAAACAACTTTTTCAAAGGAATAAATATGACATTTCCTGCTTTCTCCATTCCTTGGTATGTTAATGTCTTTTTGACATTTCGTCTGCATCACCCTGTGCTCTGAGATCCCTTTCTGGATCCAGTCAGTCTGATATGTAAAGCTGCATGCACCTTACAGCAGTTCACACTGGGAAAGCCTCCATCTTTTCTTACACAGGCAATCAGATCCTAGCACCATTTCTGGTAAATGTAGCTTTCTTCTGACACCAGACTTACACACTGAAGGCCTGCATTAAATCATAGGACTGCATGCCTACCTGTCACCTTCAGGTGGAATGAGCTCAGAGAAGAAATTTATTGTTATAACAAGATTATCTGCCCAAGATGTCAGGGTTCCCTGGCACGCTTTCCCAGGGTTTATAGCTCATGTGATATGGGTAGTTTGAGGACTCTAGGTGCCTTTTCTAGCTCTCCCAGAAACACAATAGCAATGCAGGAACCTACAACCCTCAGAGCAGAGTGAAGTTTTCAGCCCCTTGTAGTAATAACATTATTTTCCAAGGGGGCTGCTCCTGTGTTCTTGCCTTATAAAGTCAAGACAGGAAGGAACAAGGAGCAAGACATTAATAACAATGGCAAGTTTATACAGTGAAGGCAGAAGAGAAGTGTCAGGAGAGTAACAAAAAACAGGAGGAGGGGAAGAAGATGAGTGAGGTGTTGTGCACAGAGAGCCTCACCAAGACAGGAGACAAATCTATTAACAAAGATGGTATTGGCTGGTCAACACTTTTAATGTGAAGCAGAAAGATATCTTGGTGTGGCCATGCTTTTTGACCTTTGCTGCTGCAAGGTTTGTGCTGCCAGGTAGACACTGTCTGTGTCACATATCAGTGCTCAGGTGGTCATCCGTTCTGGGGTAGCTGTTTGACACAGGTCCTAATCTATTTACTTGGCTTGGCTGAGAAAACTGAGATGAATTTCTCCAGCATGTAACCCTTCATCGTGACCCCACTGGAGAAGAAACCAGGAAGCAATCTGTGTGGTAGATAGGTAGATGATAGATAGATAGATAGATAGATAGATAGATAGATAGATAGATAGATAGATGATAGATAGATGATAGATACATACATACATACATAGATACATAGATAGATAGATAGATACATAGATAGATACATAGATGTGTATTTACAAAAGATATTGGTCCAGTTCACTCTCACCATGCTCTTTGAAATAATGGTGGTTTTTGAAAATCTTGACGTATGTACTCTACATAACCTTGCCTCAGCATAAAACCAGAATGATAGTTTTAGCAGCAAGATAGCCCTCGCCTGAGACCTTTATTCTGAGATAAGCTTGCATGCTGAGTGCAGACACAGAATTCATGTCCAAACACATTCTTCATCCTTAAGCTCATGTGCTGCACTGAGTTTCTAGAGGGAAATGAGAAGAGGGGCTCCATTTAGTTCCAGGGACTCAAAAGTCAGAGAAACAGTATGATTCACAGCAACATTCACTGTGTGGCCTGATCTCAGACTCAGCCTACATTTCCCTTGGGTGGAATTGCCCCTTTCTTTCCCAGCAAGAGTTGCTGCAATTATAGCATGCGTGGGAGGAGAGCTTGCAGTGCAGCTGCCCTCAGCTTCCAAAGGCCAGAATCAGATGCTATAAGCTCTGGTGTGCCTGCTGCTACCTGAGACAACCTGAGAGCTGGTTCTGGAGCAATCACAGGATTTGCTTTAAAACAAATAATGGAGGAGCTTCTGGTTGTGTCATCATTTCTTCCCAATTAAACGTTATTAATAATTAACTGTAGTTGTATGCACTCTCAGAGTAACTGATACTTTAACAAAACGAAATGGAAATACAGTTTTCCTAGAATAATAAAACAATTCAAATTCCCTGTAGCGTTATACAAACAAAATGTTTATAGCAGGACAGAGGAACTTAGGACGCCATAGCTGGTGCTTCGATGAAGCTACTGATACAAATCCAGGGAAGGCAACACAGCAATCAGTATGGATTTTATTTTGATTCAGTAAACAGGCTTGACTTGAAGAAGGAAATAAAATGAAGCTTTGCATCTGAGGCTTACCTCAGAATGGAGATTTCAGGAGTTGCAGCTTCTTGCTAGAAACTTACTCCTCATTTACTGATGTCTCCACCCCATAAATGAGATATGGCTACACTTTCTGCAGTGGGGATGCCTGGGTAATAACACAGACAGGCAGGTAATTACACCCTCAGGTAGTGGTGGAGGTGAGCAGATGAGGCAGACAGCCCATGTCTGCAGCACTTGTCTGCACCAGGGAGGCTCAGAGGAGCCACACTGAGTTTGTGCATCACATAGGCCTTGGCTCAGTTTTGTCATAAAATCATAGAATCAGCTAGGTTGGAAAAGACTTTTAAGATCATTCCCATGTCCACACCAAGAAGACGTACTGGGAAGTACTTTTGTATGGCCCTTCATGCCAGCATGATGTGAACCAATATGAATCAGTTAATACCAGATGTTAAATCCTTCATGCTTTCATGTGAGAAAATATACACCTGTTTTTCAAGCGCAGGGGTCGAGTGGGAAATTAACCATGGGAATAAACACCAAGAGAACCAATGAGGTTTTAGCCCTTGGTGTGCATTTGACTCAAACGTTTTCCAGTCAAATTCCCAAATAATTACAGTCAGTGTAGGAATAAATTGGTGAAATGCTGTTTTGTTCAGTTGGTCAGATGAGATGGTTCCCAGAGTTTATGAATCAATGTCTAGTATGCAGTCTTGAGTACACTGTGTTACAGAAGGACAAATGCTCCCTGAGGATAAAAGCAAGCACTTTTAAAAATGCCAGTGAATACACGATGATATAACCTAAACTTCACTCAGTGGTGTTCCAAACTAGAAAATGTGACTGTTCTACAAAGCCTATATACAGCTGTGGCTGCCAGAGTGGGAAGTTCCAGCTGTTTCTCTGTAATCCAGTAATCCAGTATCACACTCTAGCTGGCCTGCCTCCACTCACACCATTACAGACAGGTAGCAGAAGTTACATCACCGTAATTGTAAAATAGCCTGGACACACTCATCAGATAGAGGCAGGTATGTGTCCACCTCACTGTGATATAATCCAACATATGCTCCATGAAATATGTTTTCAGCTGTCTTGCAGGAGACTATTTCCCAGTCCTGTTGTGGGAAGAAATCAGCTGCCGGTTGGTCACAAACTTCTTTTCCAAGGTACTGTATACAAGAGGTGTCTGGCTCTGATTGATAGCACAGGAAAAGTGGTGCTGTATAACCCTGACAAAGTTGGCTTTTATTAGGGATTTGCAAAATGACCATGGTTTCAGCAGCTGGTTCCACCACCCTAGATATAACTGCCTCAAACCAACCTTGGCTTTTTCCTTAGTGATCCAGCTTCTCATGGTGCCTAAGTAATTTGACCAGAAAAGGTGACAAAAACCCCAATTTTCTAACATTCTGTGCAGAACACACATACCTGTAATTTTAAACTGAGATTTTCCAAGCTGCCATGTTAGGACCAGACCTCAGTCTCTCTGTGCGTACAGCTGTATTCAGTTAATAACCTGAGACTTCCACTAACACACACCAGCTACAAAGCACATTTTGGGATCATGGCCACTGTGTACCTGTGGTGCTACAAAACACCTGCGGCAGACTGATAGATCTGACCAAAGTGGTAGTAAACTATCTGGGAACCTGTGTGGGCACAAATGAGATGTTGTAAAAGCAATTGACTGTGGGCAGGGTTTTGTGGGAGAATTGAGGAAAAAATATCCTGCAATGGAAAAGACTGATGAAGTTTTGAAATTGCTCATCATGATGTTCAGTTACTGCTTTGCAGATCTATGCCAGGGAATAGTCTATTCTCTTCTGTACAGTTACCAGGGAAATTAAATAGGAGGTTGCTACTATCTGAAGACTCAGAATGAAAAATAAAAGTGCCGGTTTGCTGCAGCAGAGTGAATTCACAGAAAGTCAGCAGGCCAGGCTCTTGAAACAGACTGAAAAGTACACATGGGTTTTTATTTTTCATATCAAAAGCAGACTTAGGCTCTGATTTTCCAGGCAGGAAGAGGTGCAGTGGAAATGTGTGGCACTTACCTTGCCAGCAGCATGGAGTGAAAGAAGTTTAATGTGCAGATGCTGTTCAGAGAAACCCAGCTCTGGTCTAGTTAAAGGTGTTGCAAAGAACTTAACTGGAGCGGTGTTTTTCTGCTGTTAAATCACTGCTATGCCTTATTTGTGTTACACCCTTGCCGTTCCTCTGAAACTTCCTCTGTGCTCTGCAATGATACATTAAATGTGTTGAATGCCAGAAGTCCTCAGTGAGCTCCAGAGCATCTATTTAAATGAATGGTGGGGATCATGGTAAAGAAGAACAGGTTTATCAGATACTGCTGAGGAATGACTCTTCTCTGCAGGGACATGCTACCCTGGATGACTTCCATGATCACTGGGGCAGAGTGGAGTTAAATGGTGTCACTGGTAGAGCACAAGACCCCTCGAAACAGAATAGCCTCTTGGCAGAGCCTGACAATATCCTATCAGACTGTGCACCACAGGGCAGCCAATGTCACCACCATACCTTGAGGTGCAGCACTGCTGTATCCTGAACTCATGTCAGAAGGAACATAAGTCATCTTCAAATGCTGCTTCAGACCTTTGCTCTCCTCTTCCTTGTCCCTGCCTGTAGCTACAAATGAAACACAAGGGTTTGTGTCTGTCAGCTTTGCAAGATATTTAGCATAAACATTACAAATTATGATTTTTGCTGAAATGCCACAAGGGGGAAGAATTGTGTTATTTGCAGGGCAGCATTCCTTTCAAACATTTGGTTTGTTCAGTCAGATTAAGACTGAGGTTGCTCTACAAACCCTCTGGAGGGATGGGAGCTGCAGGGGGGACCAGCAGCAGCCAGCATGGAGGTCAGAGTGGTCGCCCTTCAATCATGCATGGCTCACTTATGTTATTCTGTGAGATAAAGCACACTCATTTCAGACTCTGTACGTATTTAACCTTTTTTTCTTTCCCTTCAGAGTAAAAGATCTGAAAGCTCTACATTAAAATTTAGAGAACATAAGCTGTCTGGATCAAGATCCTTCTGCATAATAATGTGCTTTCCACGGAACTATAAATGTTAAAACACAAAAATTACTACCTGCGTTTTGGAACAAATCTCTAAAGATAATTAATGTACAGAGACAATTTTTTACTTATGATTATCCCTTCAAGATGTATGGCTGTTACTCTCAGGAAGAAAAGATCTGCATTATAAAATTTCTGCATGATAGTGTTTGCTTAAAGAACTGCTGGTGATGTGGGAGAGATGCTGCCATTTGCTCTGAAAATTCCAGGAATGATGAGAGGTCATCATGACCAAGATGTCACTTCTCATGAATGAGGCATGCAAAATATACCTTTTATGTGGACCAATTTATTTAAAAGGTAACTTCAGTATCAAAAGGACAAATGGAAAAAAAGTTGAATCCCTTTTCTTAAAATAAGGAAATAGTCTGGGCAATGGATGGCTAAAAGCAGCTTAGCAGAAGATGCTTAAAATCACTAAAATGGTTATGAAAAGTGCTGGCTAATGTTCAGGAGAAAATCATACTCATAAACGATGTTCAGCACTGGCACTGCTGGTATGTGATCTGCCCCTGCATGCCCCCTTCAGCCTTTCCACATGCATTGTAAGAAACTAAAGAGGCAGCATTTCATGAATAAGGTCTAAGCCCAGGCAGGGAAAAGCTTCTACCCTCAAAGAAGGCTGCAATTAATTAATAACTTTTGACTTGCAAGAGCATTGTTAATATAATGTGTATTTATTATCAGGAGTCTAGGTGAGGCATCCAGGATAGCGCAGCAAAGTGGTTGGGTGGGATGGAGCCCCAGGCTTGAGCTAGGAAAGCAGCTTGCTGCATGGTGGCCTAAGTGGTGCCTGTGAATAGGAAAACCTATAAAAATATCAGTACCCAAATTCCACTTAGTTGTCTCTGTACAGAGCAAGGTAGAATAGCAAAGCAATGCTGTTTTTAATTTTTACTAAAAGGAAGTATGTTGAGGGGGAGAGATAGTTGCTTATAAAGGCAGATGTGGCCATTCCTGTATTCCTGTGCAGCTCCTGCACTGACATATGTGAGCCTGCATCTGAGAAGGGCTGAGCTAGCACATCCTTCATTGCCACTGCCAGGTTTAACAGAAACGGCAGCTTGCTTTCCATGCTGGGCAGCAGGAGTCTAGATGGATTTGCGGGGTGGCAAATATTGATTTGAGAAGTAATTTAACCTGCTTAAATCTTGAGAGAAGCCCAAGAGATAAGCTACATACTACAACGACTTTACATGAGGAAAGTGCTCAGATCTGAAAATAATACTTGAAGTCAGCTGATTCTTTTCTTTAAAATAAAAATTTGTCTGATATCTATAGAGTTGATGACATTCTCAGGTGCTGTTGTACTGGGGTTTTTATAGATACTTTATTTTCAAGACTGCCTGGGGGAAAAGATGTTTTCTTTGGCAAGCCAAACTTGTTTGCTTTGGTAACTCTGCAATGGAATTTATGAACTAGTTTTGGTTTGACTTTGGGAGATGGTTCTTGACTGGAATCCTGCAGACGCGCATGAGCTCTGGGTGCTGCAGGGAGCATGGCTAGCAGTGTCCACTGAGGCCCTTGGGATCCTCCATTACAGCACGAGCTTAGAGTAAAGTATACACGAAGGGAATTAGTCTTGATGTAGCTGCATGTGCTGGCACCATGTGCTGACTGTGGGGAGCTGCAAGGCTTGACAAAACCCAAAGGTTTTAATGAGCCCCATGATGTATTTGAGTTGAGTAAATGAACCTCAGGTGCTGAGAGGAGACTGAGGAAACCTCTGAAGAAGTCCAAGTCAGAAACAATGCCCCAAGTCCCTTCAGCATTAATGGGACCCACTGAAGGCTGTTACTGACAAAGCCTCCCCAGGGACTCGTTAAAGCAAGTAACTGGAGGCTGTGATTACAGGGAGACAAAGGC
>JAVHNF010019219.1:0-10027 GCA_034783455.1 Micropsitta finschii | reverse complement strand
TTACTCTAGAAAGCATGCATCACTCTCTTATCTTGTGATGGTGTATATTACCAAGTGTGCCCTGCTTCTGCAGTTCTTTTAATGTTCCCCAAGTTACTTGCATGGAAAAAAACATTAAAATAGAGAGGAGGAAGGAGAGATAACATGCTGAGGGCTTGGGGCTGGCCCTGTTAAACAAATGAGAAACCATGTTTTCTCCCAGTTTAAGTCCTATCTGCTGTCACTCTTCTGTGAAGAGTAAAATCTTTGGTTTGGAAAATAATGCCACCATGGGGTTTTGGTGACCGTCCAAAGCACTTGGACTTTGCATTCATGTTTTATTAGCTGATTCTGTTAATGGAATAATAAAGTAGTAAATCATCAGACAGCTGCATACAAAATATTAGTAGATAAGCTAAGTAATCACTTAGATTATTTGTTCTGTTTGGTTCTTAAAAATTACTGCATTCCTTAAAGGGAACACAAGTAATTTGAAATGTTTTAGATTTGCCATTGACAGTGCTGGGCTGACTGGCTTTAACTCTTCAAACAGCTATTTTGAATAAAAGCATGTCTAATTAAATTGTCATAATCGATGCATTTGTGTAGTGAGTTCCAAAGAAAAGACCATGCTGCCTATATTTAGGATTCATGGTTGATGCCAGAATGTAAAATTTCAATTAGAATATGTAAGCGCACAGGGCTGGCAATTACTGAGCTATATCCTTAATTTAAAAATACCTTGAATTCCATAATGCTGCTGTCAGTGTAAATACCCCGGTGTCATCAAGATCTCTCTTTGAAGTGTCTCTCCAGATTCACAATTTCCATATAAATCTTTAATTTAAAATAAAACTTAAAAGGGGCAATAGCACAGCTAATTAAGACTTGGGCAAATAAAAGCTTGTACTAATCCACTGATATATCGCTACCCTTATAATCTCTTTTTAGCAATTGCTAGTCTTACATCCACAATTTCCCACCATCCTTAAAGGCATACCCCATCACGCTTCACACCTTGAAGGAGTATGTAAAATTTAGCAAGATAAAGCACTGTGGACTTTGCTCTAACCCACTCTTTTTAAATGCAGAATAACAAAGTACTTTTTTTGTGTACTCAGCCCAATACAGCTTAAAAGAAGACATGAATATGATTCTGGACCAGCTCTGTGCTAATGATTTAGTTTTAAGATCTATACAAACTCTTAGAGTATAAGACTAGGCTCTTGCTTCCTTGATTACACCATTACTGAGCAGAAGTCCTGGCTCATGAGCCTTTCTGTCACATCTATCCAAAAGGGGAATTGGAGACATTGTTAGCTGATTGTTTTGGGTATTGTTTTCTTAAACAAATATAAAGGTCAGTCTGGTGGTGTTTCTGTGTTTCTGTCCCTTTGCAGAGAGAAGAAGTATCTATACTACTAACAGTTATTTCCTGTCAGCTACAAGTTTCTCTTTGCTCCTTTCACTCTCCTCCTTTTTTCTGTAGCTTCCCCAGAATTTCGCCTATTCTACTGTTATTTTTATCTGGAAAGGAGAAGATGATCTTGGCACATATTACAACCTTGTTTAGGAAGTGGGACTTTGGCAATATAACAGATATCTTAGGGCTTGGGGGGATGTGTCATCCTATAGGTGCTGTAAAAAATTGCATAATTCCTCCATTCTCCCTGGACTAGAACGTTGTGAAATTTTGAGGGGACAGTAGCAGGACTGGTCATTCTTCAGTGCCGGGTCTCATTCTGCTTGACTACAGCTCCTCAAATACAAATCAGAATCATAGAATGGTTTGGGTAAGGAGGGATCCTAAAGATCATTTAGTTCTATGCCCGCTGCCATAGACGGGAACACTTTCTACTAGGCCAGGTAGCAGCTTTAGAGAAGATTGGGATAGTTAGCATGTCTTTCCTTAATCTCTCTTACATGTTTTTAACTTACTTAAGCAAGATTGTGTGAAAGACCTCATATTCTAAGTGGTCTCTGGAAGCCCAGGGGTGGGCTTCCATGGTTGTTTATTTTGCCGTTCCACTGTTTTGTTAAAAATAAATGCTGTAATGCTGAGTGCTCTTGAGTAATAAGTTGGGGTTTTATCAGTAGTTCCCATCCTCATCCTTGTAGCCCTATAGGTTAGTTTATTTGGCTGAGAGCAGAGTAGAGGGCTTTGAAAATGAGACGTAATTGGGTTAGAACTCCCAGGAGGGTTAGGTAGCAGGAGCTGCTCTGGAACAGATTAATACACCAGGCAGAAGGCACTAAGAAGAAATGAGGGACCATCTAGGGTGCTAGTAGAACAGTATTTCTCCTTTTGGACCACTTGCAGTGTAGACAGCCTTGATCTTTAATAAGCTGGCCATAATTTATCAGCCCAATTGGATTTTAGTCTGGAGATTCTCCAGCTGGTTCCAATTGCATGGATTTTTCTTGCAAAGCAATTAGCTCACTAGAGGCTTCTACTGCAGTGGTTGTACTCCTTACTCAGTTCTTGAATATCTGCAAAATATAAGCCCTAGTCTTCATGCAGAATGCCAGTACCTACCTGCACATTTCAATTACTAGAGCAAAACCAGTAGAAGACTCCAGTCAAATTCTTTATTAACTGTAGCTGCCTTCAGAATGTTGGTGCTCAGTGTCAGGGAAATGTGTTTTCCAAATACTGCAGAACTGATCTGTCAGAGGTCCTTGGTTTCCTATAACTGCCACATCTCACAAATTACCATTTGCAATGGAAGGCTCCGTGTATCATTCAGATACTCTAGCTCCAGCAGGACCTTTCTTCCTCAGGTAGAAGTCATGCCATGATTCTCTTGCCACAATGGCTCTGAGAAGGATCACAAAGGGAGGCTTTCCCACACGATCTCAAGACCAATTGAATATGCAGTGCCTTTTGGAATATGTCTTCACTTTTCTGTTAGCCATGACTGGCCTGCTCAGTCTCATCTTTGTAGCTGTAGTTAGGCATCACTTGTAAAATACTAGGATGGTGCAGCAGTGTACTATGGTACTTTCATTGCAGTTCATTTTGACCCACACTCTGATGCTTTTTCTTGTGGCCTCTTTTGTGACAGCATTTTTATTGTGGATTCTTTCTCATGTTTCCTCAGACAGATAGACAGGATGGTGACCAACTCTTTGCTGCTTGTGACTTGTAACACTGAACTTGGCTTGAAGTAATCAGCCCGTTTTTCCTCTTTCAATTATAAACACTTTGAGCATTTAGAAATCCTCGTAAGTGGACTGATGCAGTTAGCAGCTTCTGTCAGACTGTTTCAGATTAGTGGCAGATGCCCAAAGCTTTTCTTGTGGCATTTGGCAGGTTGAAGAAAGTGTTATAACTTCCATCATCTACTTTTGCTAAATGGCTCAAATGATTCCAGTTGCCAGGAAGATAAAAATCATCTGTCTGGAATCTTCTTTGATCTTCCTTCTTTTTTTTTTCTTTTTCTGGGTTTGGAATAGAATGGAACAAATGGAGTATTACCAGCTCTGCTTGAGAGATTGCTGCCTGTTGGTTGCATTTGCTGGGTGGGTTGGTTTGGTTTTTGCTCATTGTATATTTCAAAATTCAATTGCTGGGTTTGTTTGGACTCAGTCTGCAGGCAATGCATCCTTCAGTCTGCTCTCACTGCAGTTCAGAATGAATGTAAATTAAATACAAATGAAGTATATATATGTGTATCTATTTTTGTATGTAGATAGAAGATGTTATTCCTTCTGGGGACTAATAATATTGTCATTCAAATATACTTTAATAGACCTAAACATCATCTTTTTAATCCTTGTCTAGTTCTAATTTTTGAAAGATTCCTCAGTCACAGGGTTGTCTTGTTGGTTTTATTTTTAAAACCCCTCTAGTCTCAGTCAACATTTATTTCCCTTATTTGCAGCGTTTTTTTCTTACATCTGTTTACAGTTCTCTCTAATATGATTAGAGGATGCATCATAGCTGCTATTTCCCATGTGTTTGCAATTTTGCCTGTAATTATGGATCCAAGATGGGACAGAGGCAAAAGCGGTGAGGATTTTTGGTGTTTTGGGGATTTTTTTCTCCTCTAGTTTTAATGTATGGATCTGATAGACTGGATAACTTCCCCAATCTTTTTATTTGCCCTTCTATTTAGGCTTCATTTACATTGGAATCAACTTTAGTATATATCAAGAAGGAGTAAAGGCCACATTAGTTGAAGAAAAAGTCCCATTAATTGAAGCAATTGGGTTGAAAGTGCCCCAACAGTTGTCTGATTTTATTTGGTTTTATTTCCTGGGAGAATTAAAATGAGGTAAATAACTCATCTGTTTCTGTGCCTGCAGTTAGAGCGTTCGATTTTTGGAAAGCGTGGTCAGTTCAAAACATGTGCTGTCAGTTAATGAAGGAAATAAACGCCTACTTCTTCCCTAAGTTTTGAATTCTATCATCTGTCCAAAGCACAGCAGCTAGAGAAGGTAGAACCAGCAACATGAGTAAGAACAATAGTCTGGGCTTCTTTTCCCTTTCCTGTAATACTGCCAAATGCACATCTTCAGGACCTCCTCTGGACTGTAGGACCCTGACCATGTTTTGTATTTCTTATAAGTGACGTCTTGTAGACACAAAGGGACAAACTGAGTATATAGATCTCATGAAAAGCCCGTTTAGATTATGCCTGATGTTGTGCTGGTTGTTGTCAACATAGTTTTAGCATTGGTATCCCAAGCAGCAGCTCAGAAGCATGAGGGAGAAGTGGCTTACAGCAGTGTGTGGATTGCTGATGGAGCAGCAGTAGGAGAGCTGATGTGTGGAGCAGGGAGAAAAAAGGAAAGTGAAACACAGGAAAGGAGGGAAACTTCCTGGATTCCACCTTCAAGTCATTCTGGGTGTGTTTAAACTCTGATGTGACCTACCTTGAAGTTTTGGTTCTCTGAGCTGTAAGAACTTGGCTTCATCTCAGTAGAGCTTGAGAATACCCTGGGATAAAGAGCATAGAGCACTTGACACCTGCCCTTGGATTGGGTCAAATTGGCTGCTAATTTAGGCTTGGTGATAAGAGGGTTTAATAAATGTTAATTTCTTCCAAAAGTGCCCACTTTGATCCTCCTTTTTGTCGTAGGGGAATCCATAAGGTGTCTGCCACTGCATACTCTAGAGCCTGACTCTGAAAAAGGTTCCTAGTTTAAGGCTGTGATATTATATGAATTCTGTTATAGTGATTTGATTTGTATGTGGATGTTTTTTCATTGCTCTTAACCTGGTTTATAATGGACCCATGGTTGCAGTCTTACACTGATCTATGTATGTTCAAGGCCAGGTTGGACAGGACCTTGAGCAACCTCGTCTAACGAGAGGTGTCCCTGCCCATAGCAGAGGGGGTTGGAACTAGATAATCTTAAGGTCCTTTCCAACCCTAACTATTCTGTGGTTCTGTGTGAGTTTAATATCACTTCTATATTTTGAGTGGTAAAAGTGTATGCTGGCCTGGTCTCTAGTGCTTTCTCTACCTGGTTCATTTTCTGCCTTGGTTCATGGGCAAAAATATAGCGGGCTTCAGAGGTTAATAATTGTTCTTAGTGGGTTGTCTGTACCTCTTTACTGAGATTCATGTTTCCTTTATGTTCTGGGAGAATTTGAGTTAATAACTTATTGAAATTAATAAATTCAAAAGATTTCTCCAGGTTTTTTGAGCTTTCAGGCAGAATGCTCCCTATCAGTTGCACTCAGCTCCTGGTGGAGGTATTTTTTATATCAGTAGCAGCTAAAGTAGAATGTTCTAAAAGAGAAGGAAGTGTGGCATAGAAGGTTTGGGTCTTTTTGGTGGCCATTAATCACCCCAGGTCAAACCCCAGAATAGACTGAGCCAGAAAGATGTAGGTGTGGATAAAGAAGATAGATGGAAGATTTTTGTAAGTACCTTGGTAAAGTTAAGATTAGTTTGAGAGCCTTAACCTGTATTTTGATGAATTACTGCATGTTTGTATGTCTGAATGTTTCATATTTCAGCTTTTGCTCTTTTTTTTTAAAAAAAAAAGAAAGGGAAAAGCATTTTCTCATACTGGTAAAAGTGCTTATAGGTCATATTAAAAATTACACATATGAGGTAATTTAATTTTTGGAGCAATGAATAGCAGCAGAGTCTATGTACATGCTGTTTATGCATACACTGTTTATACCACTTGCTCTGATCTTGGTCTTTGGTAATAGCTTGCCAACCAGTAGGAAAGCAGAAAAATCTAACAAGCCTGGAATATAAACTGAAGTATTGTGCTATGGGGTAATGCAGAGGATTGTCTTGTGGAGGAAGAAAAATATGTAGGAGCAATAGTGAGGTAAATGGTGGATGGCGAACAAAATGGGGATGATGCTGTATCTTTCATGATTGTGGAGACAGAGTTTTAGAGAGGTGAGAAACGTAAACTCACTGCAGTTTAGGGCACTGAACAAGTCATCTGCTGTGTGTTACTGGGAACTTAAAGTGAAATTTTGAACAAGAAAAAGGCACTAAGAGGTAGGGAAGGAAATAACTCTTAATGGTCAAATGTAAAGAATTATAGGAAAAACTGCTGAAAAATAGTGCAATTTCTTTAGCCTCCTGTTTGTCATTCAGTCTGCCTGTGAATTTATATTGCTTGGTTTTGGAGGTATTGTTTAAGAGGCATTCTTGCTTTTATCCCTTCAACCAAACACCATGCAAAGGATCCACCACTGTCAGAGGGTATTGGAAAGACCATTCAGGAAGAAGGTTGCTCAGTGTGTAGATTTTAAGTAGCTCTAAGTATCTGTACCCTTCTCTAATGTTATGCAGCTGCTTACATGGAGTAATTGAAAGGGTTATTTTAAACTTGCTATCTTTTATGGGTGTAGAACCTGGAACACTGCTCTAATAGCATCTTCTAGTGCAGAGCTGTCTTCTTAAAATCTCTCTGCTCTCTTTCTTAACAAGTGCCAACTTGAAGGACCTGAGAATTTGCTATCTTTTCCCTTTCTCCCCTCCTTCCTAGCTTCCTACTGTTCATATCTTGCCTCTCTTCCATGCTCTAAGAGCTCAATATGTAGTACCCATGGGCTTTTCCAAATTTGCCCTTACGTGAAATGACGTTGTAAACTTCCATCAAGTCTGTAGAAGTTGTACAAACCAATGACCAGAGGAATGCTTTTAGGAGCCACAGGGACAAAAAAGTAAGAGGAGAAGAAGGGTTTCTTGAGCTTTGGTACATGCAGTTTTTGTGTTTCAAAATTATCCCTTTGTTCAAAAGATGCAGAAGTTTGTTTATCTCTTGAAGTGTCTTTGAATACTATTTGACATGCTTGCTTCCACTGCCTGCTCTAGCATTTCTCATGTTACGGTTTCTTCCTGTTACTAGCTGCTCTGTGATTATATATTACGTACCTTGTTAAGTCTCACTTGTTTCCTTCTCTTGACAGCTGCAAATCAAAAAGAGCCCTTGACTCCTAAATTTAAAGTGAAAGAGGAGCCTACAGATGAAGAAGCTCCAAGTTCAGCCTTGTCTCAGTCCAGCTATGTGTTCAGCCAGGAACCTGAAGCCTCAGCTCCAAACGTCCCTGAGGAGAAACTCAAGCCACAGGAAGCGCAGGCAAATGTAATGAGGCAGGACATGTCAGTCAAGGCAGCATCTGAGCTCCTCATGAAGCTCTCAGGTAGATATTTAATCGTATTCAGCTTCTTAATTTCTTTTTCATGTATGCTCTCAAGCTTACCTTGCAGAAGGAATATTTAGCTTTAGTAGCAAGTGAATGAGCAACAGAAAAGGTCTGTCTACACAGGTTCATATACATATGACACCTCAGTTTGGTCGGTTGCCATAGCATCCAAATATCTGTGTTCTGGTTTTCAAATTAATGACTATGGGATAAGTAAAAGAAATGATGCCTTAAAGCTTTTAGATGTTGTCTTTTTTTAAGTATACCAAAACATGTTAATACCAATTTATTCACATCTTTCATTAACATCATAAGACTGTGTGTCTGTACTGAACTATATCTGATACAGCTTCATAAATGACTTTTAAAGCCTTTTATTTTTTTCAATAGTATCTTGTACTCAAAATTATAAGATACACAGTTAAAAATGTAATGCAAACTGAGCCAGATTTCTGGTGTTGGCGGGACCACTTGAACTTTCCTACTTTGCCTTAGTGATAAATCCTTTTGCCAGACAAGTATGCATGTGTATACACATACGTACTGGTACAGCTGGAGGGAGTCAAATAAAAATGTATGTACTACTAATTATGCTTTGTCCCACTCTCAGAATCAAGGTTTAACTTTAAGGGAAAGTGAAAGGGTTGAATTTTCCCTGCTGGGAACAGATTAAGTGAGTGACAAAAAGGCTTTGAAGTTCTAATAGACTTGAATTTTTAGGAACAAGATGTGAAACTCAGTCTGGGAGGATGGGTTTCGTACTTCTTCACCTAAACCGGGTCAGTTAGTTTTTAAGTCTTCTCCAAAAATGGACTTTTCTGTATTTTTTTTGAGTATGTCAACATCATGCAGGAGGTGCCAGTGGAAATGTTTGCAAGTTTAATAACTTCTGAGAACCCTGCCAAACCCATCTGAATTTTTTTGGGTTGATTGGATGCTTTCAACATTGAATTTGAGGTCAAATGTATGGCTGGAAGACTTTAACTGGTTAGGGTCTCCCCCCATAAATTCTAACGTGTCATTAATTCACACCTCATATCTGCATACTTTAATTTTCAAAAGAACTTGAATCATTGAATGCAAGAAGTTTGTGTTAATGGTGCAGAACCGGAAGTTAATCAGAGCAGAAGTTTTCCAATTATTTTACAGAGTCCCAAATACTAAACATTTGGTTATTGCTATAGTGCACTCTTACTGCTGGTAACTGGTTTAAGAATGGTGTTCTGATAACAGAACTTTACAGCCTAATGAATGTTAACCTGTGACTTTATTTTTGCTGGCGCACATAAATTTATGCATCTATTTTCATAAAGAAAACGCTTCGTAACTAAAGTAGTTCAGAGACAATAGGCTTCTTGATTGTAATTCTTGAATTCAGCACTAACAGGCTGTGTTTAAATAGTTTTCTTGCAGGTTATTATATTAGAATATTTGTGCCTTAAATATCTGTTTATATAGATGAAATCTGGCATGTATAATATCTTTGTCAAAGTCTTTGGTCACTTCTGTTGGGGGCTCCCAGTCTTTAAAGGTTGTAGTAGGAAATGCACTAGTTTAACATTTCTCTTACATTAAACTGCTTGTGACTGAGCAGTTTTTGCTGATAGTGGTCTTTTTGGTTAATCCATAGATGAGAAGGTAAAGCGCTGCTCTAGGATTTAGTCAGATGGTATTGCTGCAGTTGGTGTTCCTGAATCAGCCAGCGGGTGGGGTTATACAAAGTTTATCACTTGGCTGTTTTCAGCTTGCACTTTTCAAGAATTACCATCTAGCTATGAAGGAGGGAAACACTAAGGTAAGGAGGAAAACACTAGGTTAAACTAGGAAAAATGTAAAAGGAATGTATAAGATCAGTAGCCACTTTAGTGGGGTTTATTTTAATGTTTACGTTATCTGGTAGAATACTCAGATCACTGTTGACTTCCCAGCTTATCTGAAGCAATTCTACGTTCTGTTTTCGGTGATTTAGAACTTAAACAATTAAGCCACTTCCTTAGAATAAAGTGAAAAGAAGAACAAGATACCTTCTTTTTCCTGATACTAGAATGAGGAAAAAAAATAGCAAAGGAGAGTAATGAGTATGTCTGGATGTTCTGCTGTCTGTAGGAAATCTTCAGTCAAGTGCCCTTATTAGATTCGATATATTATATAATTAGGTTAAGTCAGGTGCTTCCAGGCTCTATATATTCTTGGTAAAGACTGAATGGATTACATCCTTGCTTTGTTATTTTCACTTTCTTCTGTGTGATACTAATTACCAAACCCTGTACTGCATACAAATTCAGCAACGGATTTCTGACCCTTCATAGTATTTTGCTTTCTGAGTTCCTGATATACATGCTTCTGTTATCCCCTAAGCAATAATACTGATGATTGTTGCAGCCTCTTGAGATGTAGGCATAGATCATGCTGTCTCCT
>JAVHNF010019214.1:0-11703 GCA_034783455.1 Micropsitta finschii | reverse complement strand
GTGTTTGTACGACCATGTCTTGAAGAAGTACTTTTATTGATGATACCCAGGCATAAAATTTAAATTCCTTCCCATTTGAGCATTTAAATGAAAGTGTGAACTGGTAAAACAGTACAGAAGTTAAGAAACGCATGTTTCCATGCTCCCTTAAAAACATGAAAATGCCAGATTTTACAAGCTAAATTTCCAATAAATGACATGTTAAATTTAACTTTAGTGGAGCGATCCAGTTTAAAAAACAAACAAATCAAGATTCAGATTATTAAGTTTAAAAAGTATTTCTTTCTAGGGCTACAAGGGCTGGAATGGCATATCAGGTTAGCACTTCTGATATATGAAGCTGTGATTTCTGTGCTTTAAAAAATAGCAACAGAATTCACTTGGCTTACTATTTTCACTTAAGCGGAGGGCTCCATTTCCCTCTCCCTTAGCATATAAACACAAAGAGTACTGTCACAAAACAACTGGCAGTTTTCATTGTCTTGTTAATATTGTATCTTCATCATTCTGTAATTGTATTCCAAAGCCTTCCAAATTCTGTAGACTCATGTTTGGTGCAAATAAAGAGAGATTCATGTTTGGTGCAAATAAAGAGAGATACTTTATTTGTTAAATATATTTCTCATTCTCTAAACAGTTTGAATGGCAACTTGTTCATATTTATTTGTGGCAAGAGCTGAAATGGAGAATTCATCCAGGTAAACAGTGAATAAGATGATTCTAATGTTTCAGTTTGCCATTAAATACTAATTATTTAATTTTCTTTCTTTCTAAAGGACTATTTTTGCTAAATTAATGTTTGATACCTATTTCCACCCAAGACTATCAACTGAGCTATAACTTTCTGAAATTCTCCATGAAATTTACTACTATTTCTAATTTTTATATCATACTACATTGCCAAAAGAGATGGTGATTTCTTTTTTTATTATTTCTGATTGCTTTTTAAAATAGTTCCTGGAGTAGCAATTTTTGTTTTTCTGCACTGGCACATGGAATGGTGGCAAACCTCCTGAAAGGCATTTAAATAGATGGAAGACATTGCATGTAACCATAATTTCAGGTACTTATGTTAGATTAAACTTATTTCTAAGCATTGATTATCTATTTCTAAGTGTTGTTTAAGCACAAATATTACCTGTACTACAGAACAATGTTGCCATGTCATTTCTGTGGAATCTCGCTTGCCTGTAACCTAGAGAAAGCATGACTTGTGTACTGGAGCTTAAGATCATGCAAACACATTCATTATTAAGGTAACAGCACAATGATGGATACTTATTATGCTGTTTTTTAAGACCTTCAGTTATGTTTTGCCACATTTAAACACTGCTTGTGTCTACTCTTTCTTATGCTTACCCACCACTTCACCATTGTGGTTGGTACAATGACAATTGCTATATATATAATTTAAAAAATGGACAGTAACAAACTTCAAGTTTATTTAAAATCAAACTTGGTCATACCACATAGGAGTATTCTATAAATATTTCTGAACAATAAAAATAGAAATGAAAATGCCAAACAAAAGATTGCAAGCTGTCACCATAGGACCATAAACATTTTGTAAACATGGATTTTCGTACGGAAGAGGAAAAGAGCAATTCCAAGGCATGGTTGAAGAAGTAGATACTTGTTTCAGGAAGGACAGATGGGACTAGATCTTACCCAAGGGCTAAAAAAGCAGCTTAGAGAAAGGGGGACATAAGGATGGCTCCCTAGGAGAAGATGATCACAGTACTTAGTGGACTGACCAGATTTCTTCTTCCAGAACTAACCTTTGGCATGCACCCAAATCCTGAATAAGAGCTCTGTAAATGAACGAAGGTGCAGAATTTTGAGAAGTTCAACATCAGTTTGATTGAATAAGGCTACCAGGGCTTTTCTTCATAACTTTAAACCTTGTAAAGTGTGTTGCAAGGGGATTTTTGAAGTTACTTGTATTCCTCACAAAGCTGCACCTATAAAAAACTGTATGTGGTTAAGATTTTCTCAACACTTACTATTCTTAATAAAGATCCAGTGCAAGGAGCATATCCAAGCCTCTCAGGTATGGCCATGAGAGTTAATATAGCAGGACCTAGGTACAGGTTCAGACACAGTCCACCTTTTTCTGCAGTGTTTGTTATTGCTCTCCCTTTTACTAGGGGCCACTGCCAGATTGCCTGCAGCTGCCTCATTGTTTTGAGTTTTGAGTGCCTGGGTTCCAAAATATCCTAACGATTCCTTTACAGATGTCAAAAGCCACTGGAAATTTTTCTTTCTTGAAACATCAGATCATTCACTGTGAATAGTAAAAGACAAAGCAACTTTCACTCCTTGCATCAGCTAAGTCTTTCCTTGTGCCTGTGTCACATTTCTATTGAGTTTTTCCACACAGAAACCACATGAGGGAGGAAACACCCTGCCATAAAAATGTTCAACCTTTCTTCCTCCTGCACTGGATTACTTATATCAGGAACTCCAGCAGCTGCCTGAGGACAGTATTTCCCTTTCAGCAAATCCATGCCCCTCTCAGACCTGCTCTGTCCTGTGCTACCACACTCATCTTCTGCACCCTGGCTGTCACAGAAGTTGCTCCCCCAGGCTATGACAGGGAAGGGGCCTGTCAGACACCTTGTTGCAAGATACTCTCCAGGACCAGTGGGGTTGTAAGCTGGTGACTCCATGCCCTGCTCTAAAGGAAGGACAATAACCACTGGACCTTGCCCAGAAAACCTGTGGTATTCCCCCTCCTAGGTGTTGCCCTGCAGAAGAAAGTTTCCCCAATAAAAAGGAAGGTGAAATAGGGCATCTTTATCATTCTTTTATAAAGCTACTAAGGATTATTATCTGTTACACTTTCAAGATCCCAACACAATGATACCAGGCTGCACTCTGGATTAAATAAAGCATTCACCTCTTAATCAAAACAGAAGTATAAGCCTTGACTTTCACTAGAAAGCCTAACAATACGAACAAATGAACACTGAAGCTGTGTCTGAATAATTCTTTTAACAAGGCAAAATAGTTGCATCTAGTTGCATAAGAGACAATTAAATACAAGTCCAGACAGGCAAGCAGCTGGTCAAAAATTACAGCTTTAAAGGTACTACTTATTTTCAGTAACATCCCACAAATCCATGTCCCAGTATTTTATTAATTAAGTAAGGGGTAGGCTCAGGCACTATAATATAATTCTGCTGTTATTTTATTACTTTCCCATGTGAAATTGTGGGACATAACAGGAGTATGAACAATTATGTAGAGTAGGGTTATTCATCCCTACATGTCTTTCCTCCTTAAAACTGGATAAGTCCTTTCCAAAAATTGGTTCCTAAGCACAAAATGCCTTGAGCAGCTTTAATTTCAGGAAAAAGCAATAAATCACGTTAATACAAGAAGCAATATTTGATTACTTTGCATCACCCAGTAGCCCCTTTACAATTATAATCCTTTACACTCTTATCAATAAATTCATCACTCCTAAGTCTAGCCCCTCAATCAACCTCTCCCTTACCGGTGCTCCTACCATTTGGTAACAAACCTCCTACTATTATTTAATATTAAATTATATAGCACAGATGTGATGGTGATAGCCATGTGATAAATTGCGTTTATCATACATCTTTTAATGCGCTGCATTCACTCTGCCCACTAATTCATCTCTTTCCAGGACTACTCAGTCCCATCCAAACCTTTAAGAAGATTTGAACATGCACTGGTAAAAATGGTACCCTTTTCCAAACAGAGTTTCATCACAGGAGTCACACTGTCCCAAAGCTCAGTACAAATAACTTCAAGCCTATGAAGGATTTAGAGGTATTTTATCTCATGAACCATGAGGCTCCTTGAGGCTAAAAATGAAAGACTTCATTTTCTGT
Source organism: Micropsitta finschii (assembly GCA_034783455.1). Taxonomy (NCBI): domain Eukaryota; kingdom Metazoa; phylum Chordata; class Aves; order Psittaciformes; family Psittacidae; genus Micropsitta; species Micropsitta finschii. Next base: position 7,840 of record JAVHNF010019214.1, on the reverse strand, counting down.
TGTTACAAGGCACTCCATTTCTAGCCCAAGGTTATTATCCATGATCCTGGACATTAAAACTGAAACATTTGATGTTTATAAAATAGGTGTTTCTAAAGGTCTTTAAAATGTCTCAGCTGCAGTTTTCATTGCCTCCTAGCCCTCTGAAGATGGACATCTATTACTGAATTAAGAAATACTGACATTACAAGCCATAGGAATGCAAAAGAAAAAGCTGAAAAGCATTTTAGAACTCTCTAGAACATTTTTAAAATGTTATCTATTAATTATTTGTTCCATATGCTGTCTGTGTAATGGTACAGGGCAGCAGACACATTTTATTAGCAGATGCTGGAGATAAGCTGCCCCATCCCTGTTGATCTGCCATTGTTAACTTTATTACACACCATTAAATGTTCTCTTTTGTCTTAAATCCAATTCTTAAACATCTATTCAGCACCTAAATTAATAAAATAAATAAAAAAGTTAAAGTCTTTTCAGGAATATTTACTGAAGTTGAAAGTATTTTGTGACTCCATACCAGCATTACCAAGCTCCTGTAGGATAAATTGGGTGGTAAAGCAAGGAGAAACAACGTGGAAAGAACCAGAAAAAATGCTGAAAAATTTGTTCCAAAATAAATGTTTTAGTTTTCCCAATTATAAAACTTTGTATTAGGAAAGTCCTTTCAAATATATTTTTACATCATAATAAGGTCAACAGAAAAAATTATTAATTTATGACACAAATATTATTGATAAACGTCAAACCATTTTCCACATTTTTTGGAACAACTCAAACACCTAAAATATTATTAGTCACAGCAGCTGGGAATGCTTATGTCATTAAAACTAAACATACAGGAAGTGTTTTGTTGGATCTGAATTTATATATGCTGTTCAGTGGATTTCTATAGTGAAATTATTTTTTTAGGCATTCATACAGCCATAGGTGAAATGCTGTTCTAGAAATCTTGTCTGTAACAGAATCAAGCCCTAACAGAATAGTGTGCTGCTGTTGCAGCTGTTATTTTTTGTCCCAAACCCATTGCTGATGGAGCAGACACCATGACAGCCACTCTGACAACTCCTCAGACTTGCTCCCACTTGCTATTCTCTTCCTCCTTCCTGATTTCTCTTCCTTTGTAATTTCTTTTCCTCTTCTCCTTTGCTCTCTCCCTCTGCCTTTTTCCCTCAGTGAAGCATTCACTGTTGAATGATGGGATTGAAAACCAGACACTGGTCATCTATTAAATCAGCTTTCCCTCATCCTCTTACTCTATTTCTCTGACCACTATAAACCAAAGACAAGAAGTTATTAACCCTTTTGGGTGTAGATTCATAGTGAAGAAGAGACTAAGGGAGCTGTAGCCATGTCATTAGTACTGCTTCATACCCATACCCAGAACCTTCCAGAATCTGAAATCCATGCTAACCCCATCTGCAACTAAATATGGAGCTATTTAAACAATACTGGTAGCTAATCACTCTCCAACAGCAAGGAGTACTGACTCCAAGTTCATCAAGGACTCCCAACAAAAGGAGACAGGGAATTAAAAAACAACAACCACAATTCTGAAAATATTGATAAATCAAAGACACTTACCCTCTGTTCTAAAGCACAACAGAATTAGCTGTTGCCCTGATACATTACAGCCACTCACAGCCCTAATCACGTGAAATCACTTCAAAAACAATTAACAGATTTAACTAACTATAAAAAAGCTTCAAAGCTTTACCAACAGCAGGAGACCTTCTCTTTAATTGGGATCATATACATGAGCAAAACTAAAACTATTCAATAAAAACAGATTTTGAAACTGCCTAAATATCAAAAAGATGAATTGATGAATATTCACATTCTTTTGAGGCAAAAAATCTGGTCAAAGCTTTACTTCCTTCACTATTGCTATACACTTTAACTGAAGCAGTGCCTAGGCTCCCACTTACAGAAAAAGACACTTCCCATTTTTACTAAAAATATCCCTTTCCCAAAAGTCTTGCAGAGTAAGCCAGGAAAGAACAACTAGATAAAGGCAGAGAAATGGGAGAGCATATGGAAACAGTCAGCATGACAAGTGGCAGTCTCAGTTTTGGCTCCACTCTCACCATTTGGAAACCCTGGAGAATTATCAATATTTTCTCCTTTTCATCTACCAGCCTATCTTTGTAGCAATAACAGGAGGTACTATTAAACGTTAGCATTCTCTGCTTGTCTGACTTTATCATCCAGGGATAAGAAAGACACAATGCCTGTATGAACCTCATGTCATTGTCTTCACAAAAAATTTTTTTCAAAAATTCCCAGGAGAGAAACAAAGAGCAGAGATAAAAATAAATGGGGATCAATTTTTCTGTGGAATAAAAGATTGATTCCTGCAATTACAGGAAGTGTGCACTTTATTGAAAGAACATTCCAGTTAAATATATTTTAAATGGTCTTTAATACAAAGCGTAAACTAACATACAAATGAGAGAAGTTTTATTGTATTTAAATAGCTCTTGCTTCATCCTTTAAGTCAACTGGATTTCAAGTTACCTTAGGGAGCCTGGAATTAGGAACCACCAATGTTTTAGAGCTATAGGCTTACCGAGCTATACTAGAACAGATCAAATGCATGTGGATGAAAATGCTCATTGTTAAATTCTCGTGAGGATCCAAAAACAATACAGGATTTTTCAAGCATACAACCTCAACCTCTGTTGATATGAAATATTATTTTCCTATGTGAAATGTATTGCAGGGAAATAAATCTTTAGGAAAATAAAGACCTATTCTATGTAACAATCACAATGAAACCCATATAATGAGATTTCACAGCATGAAGAAAAGTTTCCCTATTCCAGTTCAGTCAAAACATGCCAGCCAATCATGAAAAGCTATTAAAGATAAAGATCTGGTCTTTTTATCCCACTGCACCTCTGAAAGCTGACATTCGTTTCTCTTCCATGTTTGGGAGAAGAAACTAAAAAAGGTACCTAACTCTGCATAAAATGAATCTGAAAATTACATCTTCATTTAGAAATTAAAACCTTAGAAATTTTGGGAAATTTACAAAATAGAAATTAGGAAAATACTCATCTTTTTGTTATTGTTAGTAGCACTGTTAATTGTAGTTTTACTAACATATTAGCTTTCCGTTTCCAAAGTGAGAGGATTCTAACTTCCCCTTCAGGCCATTATTGAAGAAAAATAATTAAATGTAAATAAATTAGTAATGTAAAAGGATTCTGTCTTGCACTTCAGTAAGGACACTGCATTTTTCTCTCTCTTTTTTTTCTTTTTCTAATTAAGGGTTCATTTCTCCTGCAAGAGTAGCCCCAATTAAGTTTTACCTAACCTTAGCACAAGTAACACCACTGACTACAGTCAAGACTGAAGTGGGTCTTAATTCATGTGTTTAAAAAGAAACATATTATTAGCTTTTTTTCAGTCAGGTTGGCTGTGTTGTGACTACACCAGCAGCCTTATTTTTGGTTACAAGCTGTCTGCCTTCTTTAAGTAATGGTGGAGGAAACTGCCCATTCCCCAGCTCAGCTATGTGTGATTCCTTTCATTCTCTCCAGTTCTAGAAAAAATATGAGACCATTTGACATGAGAAATCAAAGCCACCACTTCAGTAGCTAAAGTTTGGACATCTGAAGGAAGGAAAGTGTGAGGAGGTAGCAGTTAGCTGTCTGCAGGCACAATTCCCCAAACCTTTTTCTTTCACCTGTCACTTCTACTAGCACATGCACCCTTATCAGGACAGCGGGTGAGTCTGTCATATTCAAAAGGACAAACCCAAGGACAAAGTATGGTTGCACTCCTGCTCACTTGACACAGCTCTGTAGGACTGGTGCATCATGGCATGGGAATTGATAACAGCCTCTCAGAAGCATCTCCAAGGATGGTCACAATATTGTTCTAGCCCTCTGCGGCACAGTTTAGTTTTATTCTTTAGTTTTAAAGTATGCTTTGACATTTGGAGGACAGCAGATGAATTTCTGTGACTGTTACAGGGATTTGGAAATCTAAATTATCCACACTTGAAAAACTTCCTTTGTTTCAAGCACAGAGGTGCTTCTGGTTAGGCTTCTGAGATGCCTGTGTGAGAGCAGTTTATTGCACAATGTGGATAAATGACATTTTCAGGCTGGTTCCAGGCAAGGGACATATTCCTTGTGTTCAACTCTACACTGTGCTCAGTGCCTCCTGCCTTAACCCTTCTTCATCTTTACCACCACATAAAAATACAACATATCAGCTGTGCAGCTGCAACCAGGCATCCTAAGTGACAGCCCAGCAGGAAGAACAGCCTTTATTTGTCACCTAAAGTTAATGGCGTAAATTCAGAGACCCCCTCCTTCTTGCCTTTCTCCTACAAAGAGGACGCAAGGCCCTGATTAATATGCAGCCTTATTAACTCTAGTGGCTCTAAGGAGGTGGTGACTGAAGGGGAAAATTAATGACCTCCTGTCCAGGACTTGCCCCTTATTTGAGAGGTGAAATAAAAACTGCAGTCTGAAAGGAAGCAGAATTATTAAATATTTCATCGCAAACTGGTGCAGCAAACACTTGGCAGAAATGGCAGCTTTGATAAAATTCCATTTTCACTCCTCTTGTTTAATTCATCTTTATTTCATACTGTCTCAGACAAGTTGTTGCTTCTTTTACCTTCATAGCTCAAAATTCAAGCATAGAAAATATACTTCCGATTGTCCATGCTCTAGAGGACTGGGTTATTTTGGTAATGTCATATCAACCAGGAAATAAAAGAGATCCTAGCTGAATAATATCTATTGTTTCAGCAATATATTATTCATAATATTTATTGGAAAAGCACTCAAAAAAAAAAAAAAAAAAAAACACAAAGCAAAAAAAACCAAAGAGCAACCCTCCAGATACCCATCGCACCTTCTAAACCACATGGTGCTGGCCATAAAATCACAACAACTTCATCCAATTCACTTCTTAAAAAAGGAGAAGGACCTACAAAAAAGAACCTTGACTCTTGGCTTATTCTTGAGCCTTCTCATTGTCCTACAGTAGGGTGGGTATCTGCATATGAAAATAGAGAGCTCAGGAAAATAAAAAATAGAAAAAGGAAAGAGGACACTGCCATTTTAGCTAATATTATGAGCAATGGTAAACCTTGGATTTCTGGGATGGCAAGCACATGCTTCTGTAACTCCTTTGTATGTTCTAAAATAGCATATACTTAGTCTTTTTGATTTGATGCTTGATGTTTTTCTCTAGCTTTCACACAAATGTAGAGGCCAAATTAGCTGCCCATCTGCAGCAGCCATACATTCAGCAGATTCTTCTTAATAAGCATAAACTTACCTGGTTTTGGAGGTTTTTTGTCTGTCCCTGCCTGAAGAGTGTTTGAAACCCAAAGACTGAGATAAATTTGCATGGAATATGTTATTACTAAATGACCTTCCTTCTTTTAATTGCAGTATTAAACCCTCCTTCTTCCTCTGCACTCAACATTGTGATTGTCTGACTGTCTGAAACAGTGATTACCCAATCCTATTCAGTGGGATGTGAGAAATAACTTCACAGAAATACAGGAGTATTTACTCATTTCTCTCCAGACACTGCGATGCAAAGCAAAGTCAGATATTCCTCCTTTTAAAGTTAAATCTCTCTTCTTTTCATGCACCTTACTTATTTCTATTGATCCAGCTTGTTCCCCTGTTGCACACTTCTTCACTAAAAAGTGTTTCTCACTTTTGTTCTATAGTCCACAGGCTGCATTCATTTACCATCTTTCAATTTTCAAGTCTCACATTCTACATCTGTCCAGGGATAGTGCATATAGGCTGCTCATTCACCCATTTTGGTAGACAAACATGCTGTCCATAGTGGTACACTTCATATAGCTCTTTCAGGTTTAATAAATACCTGAAGCAGAACGTCCCCTGTGTCATAAGCATTCCTTTGCACTATAATTGATTAACCTGAAATAATTAGCATGTTTGAAAATTAGAATACACATTTTTTTTCTATAAGCTTGCCAAGAAATAAATCTCAATTACTTACAATATAGTCACAATAAACTTAAACTGAGCAACTTTCAGCTACCTGGCAATTAATTGACTTGCAAGAGAAAACTAATATACACTGAACACTAAAAACAGTAGCATAAGCTCTTCCATCCTTACCTCAACTCCACCTCATGCCAGGATTCATCTGTGTGCGATATTGCCAAATGATTTCCACTTCCACATTACAACTGTGCTAGGAAAAAGTTTTACATCTGTTGTTAAGTCACTTTTCAATTTCATTTAGCAAGTACACAAAGCAGCACTGTTGGGATGGATATTCATGAATTATCCTTACTTTAGGACAGTCTACTTTTGCTTTTCGTGAAATCCCAATGTATTTTTGTTTCATTCTAAAATAATTAAAGAAGTAAACATATGTAATAATTTTGAGATAATTATGCTAAGCTGTAAAAATATCAAATACAAAACAATAAAATAAGTATTTTAGCACTAACTTTGGGTAAGACTTAAATGATCACTCTTCATTTACCTGTTTATTTAGACTCCAAGACAGAATAAAGTAATTTAAATATGATAATGTATGTAGCTCTATTGATAATGATTGCCTTGATGCATTTTAAAGAACTACAACATGAGTCACTAAATACTTGTACTTTTTCTTACTCTATTAATGAAAAGAAATATAGAAGCTCAACACATGAAGACAGATATCCCACTCTTCTTTTATATTCATGTAATATCCAATTTTCATAACAAGAGTTTAATTTTCTCTCCTGCTTCAGCTAACAAGGAGTGCTGGTGAGCTGGGTTCTCACCACCAGTTTTACACTGGTGTAACTCCTTGAACTGTGGTTTAAACAGAATCTGCTTTGATAAGTTTTAATGTTGCAGGTAAAAGAAAGGATCTGAGGGAGAGAGGGAGGAAGGGAAAGAGCTGCTCTCATTTCTAATACATGTTTCCTTATATAGCCTAAACACGTTAATGCTAACAAATCCAAACTGCTCTGCGGTTACCAAGAGGACTTGTGAAGACCACCATTGGACTTTCCAGAGCAGAAATGACTTTTCTGTGGCTGCTGGGAGCTGCAATGATCTGAACAATCAACTGTTTCTTAGTTTTAACTGGGTAATTTACAGAGAACACAAAAATTATTCAAATACCCTGACAACCAAGACAGAGTTAAAATTAGCTCTGCTTTTCAAATTCAATTCTTCTTTTCAGGGCTAGAAATTCCCTTAGCCTTTCTCCTGTTAAGGAGTATTTTATTTAGGTTCAGAAAGAGAACTCTCAGTGAAGGCCTATTCACTGTTCTTTTACTGTGATACAGTTAAGCAGCCATCTGCCCATCCTCTATTACTCATTTAATTTATACAGCAGAGTACATTTACTTATATCTTTTCTGTCTGAACAGTTTTCATTTTAATGTCATTATAACCTTATTTTTTGCCAGTCATGAGTTCAGTCTCAGCTGGAAAGAAGGCACTTTCCTCTCATGTTGCTGCTATTTTCCTCATTTCGCTTTCCTGTCAGTGCTATTTTACTAACACACAAAACAGGATATATGATTAGAATTAAACAGCAACATTTTAACATTTGTTTCACTATTACCTAAATGTTAGGTACATCCTAGAATTCAGCTAGTAATATACATCACCTGCAGAGCGACACATTTTCTAAATATTTAAAGGAGAAAGCATTACTTGCCTGTTAAAGCTTCTTTCTTTCTTTTTTTTTTTTTTTTTCCACCTGTGTGATTTACACTCTATGTAATTATTGTTTTTTGGTTTGTATGTTTGTTTAATCCTAATTCCTTGAACAGTCTTACTTTTCTTTGTTATTGAAAAAGCAAAAGCAGTCTCTCCACGCT
>JAVHNF010019212.1:0-17624 GCA_034783455.1 Micropsitta finschii | reverse complement strand
AATTTTGGGTTTAGGTTTAGTTTTGGTTTGGTTTTTGTTGGTTTTTTATTTTTTTTGTAGGCTGCTCAAACTTTGAGGATTAATTATAGATAGAAACTAGGATTTTTCATGCCTTCAAAATCAGCACATTTAGATCATTTAGGGTCTGAGGATTATTGGGGTTTGATTTTTTGCCCAAGCAAATAACTAGGGTGTTTCTAAAATATTATAAAGATATAAAATTTCACATTGTAAGGGACTAAGGGAACAAGACGCACACATTCTGATATTAAAAGGACACACATGTGCAGCTCTTCAACTTTTTAGTTCTGATGGTTTTTGTTAGCACAGTTTCTAACATCAATGTTTGGCAAAGTTTTGTGGACAAATTCTCCACATTTTCTATCCTCCAGCAGCAACACCTTATAAAATACTTCTCCTCAAGAATAAGCTGATAGAGAATTAGTGTGATACATGGTGCTCTACAACTGCTATTGTATATTCCTGTCACAAAGGCATTCTAATCACCAAGCCACCAGTTGGGTGAAGACTTCCTCCCCTCTATCATTAGCATCTGCCTCCCCACAGCTGAATAGGAGAGCTCTTTTATTATTATTCTAACATAAAAAAAAGTTCAATCTCATGTTTCCAACCTGGTCTCCAAAGTCCTCCGGGAACTTCCACAGTACCACTGGATCTGTAAATAATTGACAGACAGCATTAATCAGAGGCAAAGGAACAGAGTATTACAGTCAAAGTACATTAATATTAAAAAGAGGGTCAGCTTAGCGTCAAGCTTTGAGGCAAGTGCAAAAACATCTAAAACTAAAGAAGATATTGGATTATTAAAAGGACTTACCTCCTATTTATGAAACTACATGTTTATTGTTTTACATACATAGCAGGTTATAACATACCGAAATAACTTCATCTCTTTCTTTTCAACCTTTGAGTACTTGATTTTTTAAGCACATGTTCAATTTTCATATTTTAATTTAATTAAGAAATAAAAAGGTGTAAAACCTCTTTCCATCCAGGGAAAAAAAAATATGTAAAATGATAAGGAGAAACCAAAGATCTCTATGAGGTATAGAAAAGCATCATTTGCCATTTTAAAGATTGTACCAAAGCAAGCAGCACTCTCAAGGAAGAGTTTAGAAGAGCTCGCATATTTGAATATTTTCTGTTCAGAGCCATTTAAAAACCAGCATTTCAATAATACCTTAAAAGTTTCATGAACTTAATAAGTGTTAATTATCAAAATCATAAGTATAATTTAGGCTATGTATTAGTCTACGATTAACATTATTTAAGTCATCTAACACAACGACCTGAACCACAGCGTTTCAACAAAAACCGAATTATGCTCTTCATCCCCCCAAAGCTTTTAATCTCCTGTGATACAAAACCTTCCCGAGGTGCTACTGTTAAACTGTACCACAAACACCCACGAAGCTTCACAGCACTTCTATAGAACAGATTAGCAGCAGCATTTGTCCGTGTGCTAAAAGAGAAATTACCCATCTTCCTGCAAGGGAGCCCAGGTCGATGCCAAACCCTGAACCAGAGGGAGAGCTCTCCAGTTCCTGTTTGTGCCTCAGCCAACACCAGGCAGATCCTCCCACCACTGACTGCATGGCTGACGACAGCTTTAAGTGCCAGACAGCAGTAAAATGAATGGTGAAACATCCTGGTAAGCACCAAAGAAGTGTCTCTGGTGCTTACCAAGATGTTTCACCATTGATGAGAATGAGAGATTTTGGCTACCTGATGAGAATTGCAAGATTTTGGCTACCACAGCAGTTGTTGGGATTCCTGTCTTCTAAGAAGCAAAGATCTGGGAAAAGTATTTGGATTTCCACTTCCTCCTCTAATGCTAGCACTGTCTGATAAATCAGAAACTTCCTTCTTATTGCTACGTTTCACACCAGAACCAGAGGGTTCTCTACTTTTGGAAAAGTACAGAGGTTTCTACGCTTCTTCATCCTACCACATATGTTTGCTGCTGCAAATGAAGCTTTAATGGAATGGAAATTAATGGTATTTTCATTCCCAGATGCTGATTTCAAATCCTACTACTCAACACACAGCTGCTGCACCCATGTCTGCTGCTGGCCCACTCACAAGGAGCTGGAGACTGAAACCAGCATTTCTCCTTCACTTTGGGTCAGATGCTAAACCAACAGTGGAACACGCATTTCAGACGTATTGCAAAATTCAACTCTTCAATCAACTCAACCTAATTCAGACCTAATTTTCATCTAATTCAAATCTGAGATTTTAGATGTAAATGTCCCCATTTCACTCTTTCTTACTGGACAGCCACATTTTTACTCCTAAGTCAGGGGAGGGGGTGGTGTCTGCAGGTATTATTTATTTAAATGTATGCATTTTGCACAAAGAATCTTGCAAGCAAGATGCTCTGCTTACAAAAATATGAGTAAATAAATACAGATACTTACAACAGAGACTTTTTCCCCCCATCTATTTTGTGTGTATTTGAACACATCTGTGTAATGATCAGATACAAGAGGAGTTTGAGTATCTCAGTGTATATTCTATGAGGGAGCCCATATTTTTATCCCAACGTAGTATCATGGAATATGAAAAGAAAGTAGCTATAGATCAACAGTGATTTCAGATAAATTCAAGGAGCAGCAAGCACGGTAACAGCTATCAAATACTCAATGGTGAGAATTTATCTGCTATAAACCACTGGACACTGTGCAGAATCCAAAAAGTACTTTAAAAGAGCCTTCAAATCTGAGGCCATATGTCTACGAATGTGTCAAGCATAAGTTTCTCTGCAAACGAGCAATCCCATTGCACTCCCACTACCAGCTGCTTGTTGGTGATCCTGTTCCATCATCTCTCTCCTGCTGGTGCAGGCTCTTCCACAGCTACACATTGAACCAGATGAAGGAACTGACCAAGATCAAACCCTCTGGAATTTTTCAGGTCAGCACCAACGAGATCAGCTCCCCAGAAGTCATTAGTTTTGTGTCGGAATCAAAGAAAAAGAAAGGAAAAATGAGGAATGGGGAGCTGTGGTCAGAAGGAAGCAGGACTGCTTCATCCAGCAGCAATCCAGCCTTAAGCACTGGCTAGACCTCATGAAATACAAGCTGGTTACTTGCTGCCTCTAGTTCCGTTTCTTATCACCTATTTCTTGTTCAGAACTTCCCAAATCCTGCTGTTCCATTTATAGTTCCTCTATTGCAAGACTCCAGAGCTACTGCTGTGACCAGGCGCAGTAAAGCCGGCTGATGGGGCACTGCCTCGCCGGGGAGGAGCAGGCTTGGCAAACTCGCCTCTTCAGAGCAGTGAAAGCAGGCAGATTGCTTTGGCAGATGTGAAGAATAATTACATGAGCAACATTTAGTATCCGGGAATGCTTAGCAACACAGTAACAAAATCATGGCGTTTCTGATACTTTCTAAAAAGTTCAATGCATAAACGTGTAGAACAGAAAGAAATGCGATTTCTTTCCGTCGCTGTTCATAGTGGAAGTGCAACTGCCTGGCTTCGAAAAGGGAAGAAGACTACAACAGCAAAACCTCCACGTACGATTTTAAAAGGTCACAATCAGAAGCAAAGTACAACCTCAGAATTAAGCAAAACTTGGCCCTAGGTAACCTGGGGCTTGGGGCCAAAAGAACGGGGAAAATACACACCTCAGTGAGATGCCAACAAAGCTGAATAGCATTTCACATGAGCACCCTTAACCTACGGGCAACAAGACCAACAGCTCCAATAACTTCTTTTGACGCCCTGATATGCTGATAGATGCAAAGCCTGCAACTATAAGTCACTGTCATCCCCAGCTTGCTATCTTCACATTAGGACACTCTCGTACTACTCCAGTCTCACTTCAAATTATACAAACTCTAAAGTAAGTACCAGTTCACTCAACTACAGGTATAACAATATTTAGTTCCATATCAGGACAGAATATTTGTCTCATAAGAGTATAAATCAGTGTGATCTAAACAGGCAGAATGATACTCTTACTACTCCTTCATGAAAAATATACCTACTTCAAGAAAAACATTCAGTGCTATATTCAGCAAAAATTACACGCTTCCAACGCTGTCCAACTGCTTTGAGCTGGGTTTTCAGTTGTTATTACTTGCTTTTAACTGGTTATTTTAGGAGGTACTCACCACATATTTATTAACTAAGAAAATCTGATGTGACTTGTGCTTCAAAAAGAAAGGTTACTGCACTGGTTTTATGCCTTCACCCTCTGAAACCAAACCCTAACACCTATAAAAAGCCTTAGGATTTTATGATAATCATCCAAGTCAGGGATTGGGCTTTTTTCAAAAGATTATGTTTGTTTCTACTTTTGGAGCTAGGCTCAGGCAGCATCTGACACATCTTTGTGGCAACTCCTCACAAGCGCTGCAAAAGAAGAAACAAAGGGGTACTGACTTAGAAATAAAGAGAAAGCATAATCCCATTCTGCAACTTCATGCACTTTATCTTCAGATTTACAAAGACTGAATTTTCTTTTCCCTGAGGATTACTTTCCAGATACCCCATTTGATCTGGCAACATCGGGTCAATTTTATGCTGATTTTATGGGTGAGAGGATGAGAATCACTTAGAAATAGCTGGTGCTATAGCCAGCCAAGGAACTAATGAGTTTCTCCTCATTTTCTAACAGACTTTTTGAGAAAAACTCTTTGCACCAGTTCTACATAAATGTAGTAATTAGTGGAAATTGTTAATTGCACACATAAAAAAGTTTGTGCATTGCATGTGTAAACGTATATATTGCTGCCCTTCTAAATATATATATATGCACATACAAGCATCACTTCTTCCTATGCCTATTGCATCCAGGACAGACATTTCTTAGCACATGCCAGTAATGCTTGAAAAGCCCTTTGCTAAATATCCTACAGCACTGGAAAGTACACCTCCCAGCTGTGACCTTCACACCGCTGCAAGGCTGCTGATCATGCACACGTTGCTAGATATAACTTTGTGACATTTGACTTATTTGACTGCTTTTGCACCATTTGTGATCATCTAAGTCATCATTTTAAGAGAAAGCTTTTTATAACAAGGTTCAGAAAGAACGAGTTAAACCCATGAGGGCCGCAATTAGAATTAGATGCAACTCTTGGTGCAAGTCAGAAGAGAGATGAGCATGGGGAGGTTTGTTGAGGGACCAAAACATAGAGCACTGTGCACTTGATACAAAGAGAAAACTTAGTCACTGGCAATGCTAAAAAACAAAAGCATTCAAAATACTGCAACCTAGAACTGCTCCACAAGAAAAATGCAGGTAAGTATGAAGTGTGCTAATAGAAGAGAAAAACATATGCACATCCTCAAGGTAATTCCTCTCCAAAACTCTGTTCCCACAGAGGTAACTTCATAAAGCATGTCATCCGTATTTTTAGAAGAACCCTTCTAACACATTTTAGCTTCTGTAACAAATCTATGAAAATCTAAAAGTCCTGTTTCTCATGACAGAGGATAGGAGTAGTTCAATTGGAAAAATGGAAAAATAAAGAGAAAGCTTTTGGAGTGGTATCTGTCCTAAAAATTCAGTAGTTAAATATACTCCAAAACCACTCTTCACAATCATTAAGCTTGCAGATTATAAATATCACTCCAAAATATAACGGGATAATCTAATTAATACGCATTCAATTGGGGAATGGAACAGAAATGACGAACACATGCTGGGAAACGTCATCCCAGGTAATTTTCTTGATAGCAACAGAGAGTCATTTCAGACAGAAAAACACAGCTAAGGTGAAATGAAATGGATTAATTAAGAGATCCAATATTCTTTCTGCCTGCAGAGGAAGAACCTTCTTCATTCCTGTGGCTTTTACAGAGCAGGACAGGCAAAAAGAGTGCCAAGCAGTGTTGGTCATGTCTTGGGGCAAAGGGATGGACTAGATGACTGCTCGTTATCTCTCCAGCTATATTTTCTCTGATGCTGCAAAGATATTCAATGGAAAAAAGCAGTCACTAAGGAGGGGAAAGAAAAGACTGGGGCCAGGAGTCATGGGGGTAAGGAAGAAACAGAGAGAGGAAAAAGGAAGGCAGCAAAGGAAAACTTACTGCAGACAGTTCTTCTTTCCCATCTGGAAAAAAAGTTCCAGATTGGTTTTCTCACACGACCACAACAATTCAATTAATAAAGCTGAAACGACAGATTATTACCTCAGGGAACAGCTTCAGAAGCACACGTTTATGCAATAAGCAGAATTTATTTTGTTAGAATCAGTAGTTTCCAGCAATAAAAAATTAGTTCTCTAAACCAAATTTAAAATACTGCTATTGTTCAAAGGCAAAAACCTGCTACATACTTAAAATAATACGACAGAGACCCACAACAATAATTATTATGATTCTTTTGTATCGCTATAGTATTTTATTACTACCACAGAGATCTGGAAACAAAGTAGGAGATGAACCATCAAGTGCAACCCAAGAGTTCACAGATGAAAAAACCAGCATTCAAGTAACAAGATTACTTCTTGAGCAGGGGAAAAAAAAAATCCTCCTGTACATCATATTAAAATCTGCTTGTTAACAGTTTCATACATGAAGTGCCAGCAGCACAGGAGAACAGGAGGCACTACTGTCAGGAAGATCTGAGTGTGACAGTGGTCTTCAGCTCTCAGGTTTGGGGGATCAAAGTGGAGCACCCGCCAGGAGCTGGAGGAAGAGCACGATGCTGTGGAAACTGGGGGAAGAAATTTCCCAAGCATCAGTAATCAAAAGAAAGAACAAGGGAAAAAAAAACACATTGAAGCAACTTCATAAACAAAGTGAAAGTAAGGAGCACTCGCTAACTTCTCTGGCACTAAAACCCTGTCAGATTAAAGACAGCATGCAAATGAGGGTGCCACTGCAGAAGATATCTGAAAGTGCACTTCTATGCAAATCATGTAGGCCATGTATTTTTTTTGCTCATCAAAGGGATACTGAAAGAAACTTCTACAGGACCGTTAGGTCTGTTCTTACTCTAACTACTGCACGGAAAGCTTATTGCAGAATGCAACCGGAACTCTTCATCTTCTCGTGAAAGCGAAACTAAACTTATTTACAAAACTACACGTAATCTTAACCATCCAGGACCTTCGACTTCTTTACTCACTCTTTACACACTAATGCACCTTCCTAAATTGCCACCACAGTTTTGAACAGCTGCTTCCAATGAACACAAGGCAAAAAAAGCCAAGGCTGCACCAAAACAGGTGTGTTCCTATAGAAAGCCAACTACTTTAAGCCAAAGACCAGCGAGACTGAGTGCTTGACCACTGACAGTTTTAGGAGTTAAATACTGACACTGTAGAACCATGGCAGTTACAGAAGAGCATTCACGAGTTTCAGGAATTGCATTTGCCAACTTTTCCTCCTATCTATTAACAGACTGAGATTCTTCCGGGTCTCTCACTTCAGCAGCACACTTGAGCAAGGTGCTGAATCTGGGCTCACCTTCCATCATAAGCCACAATGCGGGCCACACCACAGGAGCCCAGCGTGTCCGGACTGCTTCCCCTTCCCCACAGCAGTGGCCTCTGCCTCGTCTGCAACTGATGGCAAAGCTTATATCCCATGTTGGAAAATTACTTGGGTAGTGAAGGTACCCGACTCACACTGGCACTGGAGGAGATACTCGGAACGTGTGACTTCCAACATCTTCCCTTGGAACTTTCCTCATGCAAAGCAAAGTGCGAGCTAAATGACAGCAGTGTTGACAAACACACACTGAATGTGTGTTTAAAAGAAAGGGAAAATGGAAAAAAAGATTTCGGTAGCCTGCCCCAGTTACAGCCACAGTAGCTGTTGCCTGTAAGTCTTTGCGGATGCGCATCTGCAAATGAGAAATGTGACTTTTTAGATCCGTTGGGTTCAGAAATGTAATTACAAAGACTGAATCCTCACAGGTCAGATGAAAACACCATCCTTCCACAAGGAAGCTTTTCCTAAGGAAACTGCTTTTAACTGTAGCCGAGCATACGCTGAGCAGACTTTCAAGTAAGCTGAAAACAGAATCGTAGTTTAAAATAATTTCTGTAGGACTTATGCTTGAAAAAATGGCCCAAAGTACAAGTAACCGAAATTACTCATAGGCTTATCATGTGGCTAAGAATTTGATTACATCTTTCCACAGACGTGGAACTTACTAAATGGTTTCAGGATACCGGCGCTCACACCATGTCTGTGGAAATTCAGGATTTTGTTTCTAATACATGGGAAAGCAAAGATACAACCCATAACTGTAAGCATCACTTGGTGTTTAAAACAAAAACCACACACACTGCTTTCTTCTCAACACCACTCCAACAAACCTCCCATTTGAAGTCAGGAGGCCCAGCTCAGTTAGCCACTCACAGCATCACAACAGCACAGCAACTCCACAGTTTTCACATGCAGGTAATTACTACCCCATCACAGCATGAACAGCTCACGATCTGCATCGAAGTACGTGAATCTGATACGCGTACATTTCATTGAAAGCCACACAATAGATTTACTGATTCTGAAGTTTACCACGGGATTATTTTTCAAGTACTTCTACTTTTAACTTGTAACGGTTCCTCAAAGCACTCAGAAAATCTAGGATGTGAAAAGCACACGAATACTGAACTCCAACTAATCCCATGCAAGGTTCAGCCTGCCGCACTGTAGTAATGCAAGGCTTTGCCTGTCAGCAGTACAGGTTTTGGACCCGACAGTTCCTCTGATCTTCCTGATTTCCCTTGTGTGTAATGCACTCAAACCAGGAAATAAGTGCTTCTTCCCTTTTATGAGCAAATAGATGATTAAAACTAGGTACAATCTGCCGCCTCCTTCAGAGCCACAGGTCAATCCCTCTTTGCTCAGGAATTTGTTACTACTGAAGGACAGAGCATCAGCTAAGTAGGGACAGAAAGGAAGAGTCCTTTTGGCTGGAATGGTATTAGCTATGCTTCAGGATAAAACCTTAATCAGGGTGAGAGTTCATTGCACAGATAGCACACAGATAAATGAGTATGTTCAGCCTTCATTTGGTCTCTCTGCAAGATAGGCAAGAGTTTCTTTTACCTGCTAAGTCTTTAGAATGAGCTTGCAAAGTGTGGCAATAACTGTATGCCTTTTGGACTCTCAGTGTTATTTTTAACTTTTCTGGTTTTAACTTCTAACCATGAATGAATTACAGCTCATGAAAACTAGGGTCTAAGAACTAAGGCAGCAAAACAGCAAGCAAGTGAGAAACATAGAGGCCTTAAATCATTGCTGATGTTTGAGGAAGGCTTATGAAACAAAACACTTCTGCTGTCACTGGGTCTCTTGCTCAAGGAAGTTTAAACCAGACAGGCTGCAAGTGATCTAATGAAATGAACAATAACTGAAAACAGTAAGACTAAGGTCATTCACCTCTGCAACCAAATACAAGTTTTACATCCTGCCCTGTAAGGATGAAAAACTAACTCACTACACTCCCTTGCGAACAAACGCATTGTGCAGTGTTCTGTTTTAAATGAAGGTACAGGACTTAAAGTTCTTGAAAAGTACTGGGGGCTACATGACATTTTCCTACATTAGTGCTGCAAGACTGATTTTGAGAAAGATCTAGAAAAGTTCAAGTACATTACTACCAGGCAATGCACACTAAGTAAACTAGGAAGAAGCAAACCTCCTGCACAGCCAAGCCAGTAGGACAGGGACAGTCACTTGCCTTTTCCCATGTCAGTGATGTCTGACCAGAGACAAACACCTTATCTCACCAGGTAAAATATTATATTCACTTTGTGGTACCCACACAGACTGCATCTAGGAAAACGATAAAAGCTATTGGTACATGACAGAGACTACATCTCCATATTTTATGGATGCCTGAGTTACTGCTTCCTATTTCCCTTCAAGAAATACAAATCTGGTTTCAGCTTGGACATGAAAAAAGGAGTATACGTGACCCTGTAAACCCTGTGACCCTGGTTGCAGGAAACACATAATAATATTCAAGCCATTTTTGACGGACATTTTTCAAAATGAATGCAAAACAAAATCTTACATTGCATTTTACATGCCCCCCAAAAAAAGAAAGCCAAAAAAAAGGTACAAATTTAACAAAAACCTTAACACTTCTGCACATTCTTTTCAAAGCAGAAGTTAGTCCAACCCTCTTGCTTCTGAAAGAATAAAAACCATCAGTGTTGTGGGGAAACTCCCTCTTGACCAGAGAAGGTACAGTATCTATTTACATCAGTTCTTGCCTGAACAGTGCAGCAACATTCCTTCCACTTTCCACTGGTGACGACCACATCCTGGTCACAGCCCAACTGTTAATATTTGAGGGCAGGCCTTCCCTGTAAATTATGCCCCTTGCCTTAAATACCAACTAGCACAAGCAGCAAAATGTGATGATTCCACAACTAACATTTTTCTTAGGCCATAGCAATACTGGAATACATAATCCGCTGGAATAATGGAATACGTACCATTATCATGGAATATCATTACCCAAATTACCAAGTTAATGGTGCTATATATACAGACCAGATATCAGGAAGACATTTTTTAAAATAAGGGTGGTGAAGCCCTGGAACAGGTTGTCCGGATTGGTGGTAGATGCCCCACCCCTGGAAACATTCAAGGTCAGGTTAGACAGGGTTCTGAGCAATCTGATCTAGCTGAAGGATGACTCGTTGCAGGAGGATGGACCATATGACCTTTAAAGGGTCCTTTCCACCCAAAACATTATATGATACACATATTTGGTACATCGGTAGACAAATGCCTCTTTCAAACATCCTCCAGGGATACCATCCCCAGCCAAACGCTTTAGATGAACTGCTCCCAAAACAGGGAAAATATCCCCAAAACCTAAGCATACAAAATCTATCATGGAAAACACAAAGGTAGAAAAATATTCTGTTGTCATCTGTGTTTCCTTCCCTCCATCCTTGCTTCCTACCCGGCTTGCTGTCTAGGTGTTCTCCTTTATTTGGCAGACACAAGGGAGAGGAAAGTTCTCTTTGAACGAACCCTTGCTGGGTTTGGATGCAGCACAGGCAGCAGTGACCAGCCTGTGAGGTGGGGCTGTCTCCCCCCTCAAGCACACCTCCTCCTTCCCACGAGACTACTGTAAGCAAAGCTGAAACTGGAGCTGGAGACACGGCAAACTGCAGGCTGGCCCATGTTTCGTTTCCTCCTCCCAGAGGCCCTGCCTTCCCCAAACACAGGGGAGAAGGAAGGTAAACTCAAACGGCAGCTCTTGGCAGGTGCAGGAACCAAGGGCACTGATAAGCTTAAAGGTATGAAAACTACTGCCTTAGATACTGACTTCATATTCAAGCACTTCTGATTTGTAGCAGGACGGAGGCTCGTTCTTAAAACGGGCCATCTCTGATATTTAAGGAGCTTCCAGCAGCAGTGAAAGCACTATCACCTGTACTACTGAGCATCATTCAGGATCAAGTATTCATCTTGTACCATCAGACGAACTCCACCCATGTCTTCTGAATGCAAAATACATATAGTAATCATGAGCTTTTCACCTGCCTGGGTGAACATTAATCTAGCATACATCTATACCAATGCAGAAGACCTTCATGAAAACATACACAAGAAAACCCAAACCAAGAGGACTTCTTGCCCAGTCCTCGGCCTCCTTTCTCCCCTCTGTTAGCTCAGACATACCTCTCTGGTGCTTAGTGAGCTCTGCAGCGCCAATCCCACTGACAATGTCACTGCAATCGAGGACAGCTACAGGGAGAGGGATTACAGTCTCTGTTCATTGTTTTATTCTAGACTATGACGTTTAAGCTAATGCAGATACTACTATATTCACCCCATTTCTATGATTACACTATGAAATTAAGCAGGGGACTGTGTAGTGATATTCAACTTACATGTGAAAGAGAATGAAGGTAATTGTGTGTTACAAACACATGGTTTCAAATTCTCTGTCTTTATCCTGGTTTCGTTCTCCCATTACAATTAATGCTGTCTATATGAAATTCAAACCTTTCATGTTTTCCTTACTACCTGTGGTAGGAAGAAACTGAAGTAGAACAGCACAAACAAATGAGACCTGGCCTGGCTGTTTCCTACTCCTTAGAATATCTACAGCACCACAACTGAAACACATCTGACTATGAAAGCTTTAATTACAGCAGACAACATTTCATCATTTTATATATATAATTTGCTACAAATTAAAACAATCATAAACATTCTCAGCTACACAAAACTGTAAAACTAAGAACCATGTTGATTAGCCATAGCCTGCATATATAGTTTGCTATATGTGCAAACAGTTCACAGGCCTGAAATCATTGAAATGCTTTTAAAAAACATATATATTTTCTAGCCTATTCTGATTCAGTGACCATTTTTACCTGTGTTTCTCATGACACTTAAAACCAAACTAAAGATGAAGGAACACTGATCAATAAGCACAAATCTTTTCCTGCCTTTGCTTTCCAGCTAATACCAAATCCATTTTAATAACACTGGGGTGGGGGGAGAGTGGAGGGGGAAATAAACTCATCAGTCACCTGATGGAGTAATTCAAAACTTAAGCAAACAGGGCTAATGGGTGAGAATTGAATTGAAAACACCTTGACAAAGAAAGCAATTTCTTTTCTTCGCACTCCTCTGAAGCTGTGGGTGATCGCTGTAATCGAACCATCAACAGCGAGGGGCCATCTGTCCCAAGGGCCCTCCACGTGAGCAAGAATCAGCAACAAAAAGTGTTAGAGGCTGGCCCCCATGCACACAGCCCCGGTGTGTCTATAGCAGGCAGCGTGCAGCTGAAAATCAGTGTTTTGACGTTTCTCACATACCAACCCTTAAAAGTCAACGCTAAACTTCTGATAAGAACAAAGCACGAAAAGCAGGTTAAGAGGTTGCTTACAGGAAGATCAGTGCTGCTCCAACAGCTAATAAACGTCTAATCAGCTGAGATTTTCGCTCTGTTATAAAGCACTCATGGTTTAGTATCCCATAGCCACGTTCAGGGAAAAAAGAGTACGGAAAACCACCTTTACACTAGTATTTATGTTAAAAGTCCCCTCTAGTGATAATCTGTGCAGCAAATGAAGATAATTCCAGTCATTTACCAAACCTCCTACACAGAACCCCAAACCTTGTGGGTTTTTTCACACAAAACAAAGAAAACGTTAAGAAGAGAAAAGGGTCTCCCAGAAGTTTCCAACCCAGTGACCATACACAATGCATGCTGAGAGCCAAAGGCTCAGGCTGACCCAGCAGAGGCACCATGGCCTTGGCACCTGACACCCTAGGGCAGAGACACCCCTCTGATCCCCACCAAGGCCTCCCAGGACAGGAGCACAGGCTTTGCAGCACATCCCTCCCAAAGATGCTCCCAAACTGGGCACCTTTCCCTCAGTGAGCCTTTAAAAGGGGAACAACATGTACAGAGGAGCACTGATGCAGTTTGTTTGGCATTTTCTTACTGAGAAATACAGTGACCTTTAACTAAAACAAACCCTGGCATCGCTGCACCTCTCTGTGCCCTTCTTTCCAACTGCTTCAAAACTCTGAAGAGTCACAAACCAGTCATAGAGGGCAGCAAGAAAAAAAACTGATATCCTTTGTTGTGCAGCTTCATTAACAGTGTTTGTCCCTCTCTGCTTCGGCAGAGCTAGAACACGGGCCCAGCCAGCAGCGTGACACGCCAGGAATTAGAAGATGCGCACTCTGATTTTCAGTCCCACCAGTTAGCTGCTGCATGACCTCAAGTCAGTCATTTCAGGTCCCCAAATATCACGAGACCTTGGGAAAATGAATTCTTTTTGATCCATAAGAACATTTAAATAAGGCATTAAAAAAAACCAAAAAAAAGGCTTTTTTAGCTTCCATGCTAGCCCAGGTTTAGTGATTTTAAAGAACAGGTCACACGTACACATAAGACAAGGAAAAGTGAGCCAAGGGTTTTCCCACAAGTGTTTACAGTTAGCCGGGTCGAAATTACCATCTATGTGCCAGAGTGGGGTCAGCAAACCAGGCGATGTAAATGCCATCCTGATACTCATAAACGGGCTGTAACCAGAATGGTATTGCATGTTACTGTCCTGGAAGCAGGAGATCCGGGTTCCAGTATCTATGAGCTACTAATCCCAAAGCACATTCAATAACTAGGAAACTCCAAGACATTCCTTGATGCCAGGTACACCAGTGATAAAATAGGAGCGTTACGCTTCTCCACCGATTTCTAAAGTAGTGTTTATCCAGAACAGCAAAGTAGGAGAGTGAGGTAGATATATGATTCCAATTTACATCCCATTACAAAGTTACACTGTGATGTGGTTAGAGCGCAAAACTATTTTTTACTTTATGGAACCTCAAGGCTCAATGCCTGCTTCATCTCAAATCTCAAATAAA
Source organism: Micropsitta finschii (assembly GCA_034783455.1). Classification (NCBI taxonomy): domain Eukaryota; kingdom Metazoa; phylum Chordata; class Aves; order Psittaciformes; family Psittacidae; genus Micropsitta; species Micropsitta finschii. The sequence goes on along the minus strand of JAVHNF010019212.1, from coordinate 3,275 downwards.
TTGTGCAGAAAATAGTGAAAATTAATTTAACAGTGTGATAATGGCAGAGAATATGTTTTACTCTACTGGCAAAAGCTGAAGTTCAAAACGACACGCTGCACTTGTATGGCCCATTGTAGGGTCAGAACTCAACACATCCTTTGTAAATTGAGCTTTTCCAGAAGGCTAAGCCGCCTTCTCCCATTTCAGCAGTCTGCATTCAAACTAGCTGTCCTGAAAGTGCAAGAACGTAAGCCAGAAGCAGCTACTTCAACAATGAAGGCACCCTGCAAGGTACACAGCTGAAATGGGAGAAGAGCACTGGGGTGTTTGGGGATGGGTAGATAAGGACTACAGGAAGGGAGTATGACAGAAAGATGGGCCATCTATATGTTTGAACTGAGTATTTCTGCCTCTTAAGTAACGAAGGTCATAATTTTACTTTCCCAAAAGCACTACAGCAAAATGAAGTGAGCTGCAGACAGGGAACCCATGAGTAACACATTTGTATGCATTAGATGTACAGCAATCAAAAATATCAGTAAGGGAAAAAAAAATCATAGTATTGTTATCGATGTGAAAGAACATGGAATGACTTATTAATAAAGCAGCATAACTTAAGGTTGTGTCTCATCTGAAAACATCGGTTTCCCAAATAAATCTGATGTTAATACTTCAGAATGCACCTATAAACCTGCACAACAGCTGTCAACACACAGAATGCACAAGGAACTGAAATATCTGACACGTCATGCAATATTATGTATTACATTACAGTAATCTGTTAGAAATAAAGGCTTTCTCTCAATCACTGCCCTTCTCTAATTGTACAATTTCTCTGTGTTCAGTGTTTGCATGAAAGGATTAGATGCTATTGTGTCTTCCGCATGTTGGAAGGGTTGCATGATTCTAGCATCCATTTTGTATCTATTTTTACTTCTTCCTTGATGCAGATCATGACACAAATCTCAGGTTGCCTACCACCTCACATCCCACATCACTTCTAGTCATTTCACACCCATACTCTGTCCTCCCACACATTCTCTGTCTCCACCGGTAAGACAGAACTGCTGCCATGGATGCATGTTCACCACAAGAAGGCTTAAAATGATGATCTGAATAATTGGGTTGGTGTGATAACAATTTGGTAATTACCTGGAGCTTTCCTCTTTATTATTCCTCTTGTTTCTGAAAACAAAAGAACACTCACCTCTAGGAGAAACAGCTGAGCTCTATGAATGGTTGTGAAACCTCGACCAGCAACAGTGAACTATCCAAATCAATGTTAAAGGCTATTAATTTCTGATCTGAACGCAAATTAAAGTCATGACCAGATGGGCCCCAACAATATGGTACCATTGTCCTGTTGGTCATTTATCTTATCAGAAAAACGAAAAAGCCACGAATACTAAGAATTAACCACAAGTGACCAGCAATTTCCATGAGGCATAAAACAAAATTTCAGGGGACACATTAAAATGTTTTCATGCAAGCAAATTCTTGTGCTAAAATACACTATGCTGCAGCAGAAACCAGTCTTTAACCATCCACATGCACTTCTCATCAAGAACAGTTCAATACACAGAGAAGTTGCTTTGCTTTAAGACAAACAATTCTATTTTTTAATTGATGAAGTCTAACCATAATCACCCACACCGCCAATTTCATCATCAATGGGATATGATCTATTTGTAAGTTATGTCTATATGAAGCATTTTCTTATACAACCTTTTTACTTACTTATTTTGATAATTACAGGGTACATAAACACTGCTACACCTTTCAAGTAGAAAGAAACTCTCTCTTGAGCAAGTCCCAAGTAACTCCTAGGGTCTGGAGCACAAATCTTATGAGGACTGGATGAGGGAACTGTGGTTGGAAGGAGGGTTCAGGTGAGGGAACTGGAACTCAGGGAACATGAACAATGGAGGTTCAGGTGAGACCTTATAACACTCTACAACTACTTTAAAGGAAGCTGTAGTGAGATGGGGGTCTTATCATCTCCCAAGTAACAAGCAATAGGACAAGAGGAAAGACCCTCAAGTTGTGCCTCAGGATATTTAAATTGGATATTAGGAAAACTTCTTCACCAAAAGGGCTGTCAAGCACTGGGTCAGGCTGCCCAGGGAAATGGTGCAGTCACCATTCATGGAGGCATTTAGAAAGACTGATAGATGCAGCACTTGGAGACATGGTTTAGTGGCGGACTTGGCAGTGCTGTGTTAACATTTAGACTCAATGATGTTAAAGGTCCTTTCCAAACTAAATGATTCTATCAAAAGGGACAGTTAAGATTCAAGAAATAAAATCCTGTTCTAGCTCAACTCCACACTCGCCGTTTGCCTTCCCAGGGCCAATATACCACCTTAAGATACACATGACTTAAAACCTTCTTTCAGACACACAGAGTCATTTTTAATCACAGTTTTCTCCCATTACAACAATCGAGGGAAGTGAAATATATATGTATATATGTATGTATATATATATGTATATATATATATATATATATATAAAACTTAGGAATTAGTTAAAAACTACATCCTATCATACAGCAGCAAGTTTAGCCCATGTGTTCTCCTGAAATATGGACATATCATTGCATCAGATGCTATTCCAGAACATAGTTATATCATCAGTCATTTTTCATAAGGTATGGAAGAGGCTTAGACTGCTTTTAAAGATTCCAGCAGAAATGATTATGGGGGGAAAAAAAATAGTCTCTTATTTTCCAAATTCAAATGCAAGACATCGGAAAGTCATCTGCTCTAAAATGCATGAATATTCTAATTTCTGGTGTTCCCCAAGGGCAAAAGTGTCAATCATTCTGCTTGAGAATACCATTTTATCCCATTAAATTTGAAAATATCACAATTCCTATTGTAAGCTGCCCACTGAAAAAGTTACAAAACTAAGCTGTAACAGCAAGAGAAACACAGTAAAATGGGTTATGAATTTTACTTTCACTTAATAGCTATAGAAATCACCTGCAAAGGTATGTTTAGCATTAGCCATAATCCTAAATCTTTAATTTACAATTAATTTATTAAACAGCTCTGTGGTTTTGACAAGCTCTCCACTAAACCTGTTCACTGTGTTCTGAAATCAATGAACCCAAAATAATTTCTAAGGAACGTAAACAGAATGAAGAGTTTTCTCTCATTTGAAGATTGTCAGATAATGTAAGTACACTTGGTCCTACCTTCCTGATGAATTTACATCTAATATACTTCAAAAGAAGAATGGATGTCCATGAAATTGAGAAACAAAGGCTTGAAATCAAAATTGCAAAAATT
>JAVHNF010019210.1:0-11650 GCA_034783455.1 Micropsitta finschii | reverse complement strand
TTCAATTTTTTTTTTTAAGGGTTTTCCATCTGGCATGAAAATTGTAAGTTGAGACAACATTATTTTGGGAAAAGCTGTGCAAAGGCTGTGAAGAACAGGAAAACTGAAATAACAGGGTTTCTGCCATGTTGTGTCAGATCCCCACTGACTTAAAGAAATGCTAGCAAGAGACAGTAAGAAATGACCACATGAAAGAATATTGCACATACAGAGCTTTGATACCACAGTCTATTAAGAATCAAAATACTTGAGACATCATTATGCAGTTGATTTTATAGACAAAAATCACCAAGTCTATCAGATACAATCAGATAAGGGGGAGGGGAGAGAATGAAAAACAAAACAAAACCAAACCCCCAAATATATTTGCCTTCTTTGTTTATGTCTTCTGTATGTGCTTCATCATGTGTATGCTTCCTACTAGCTTCAGAGAGTAAGATACTGAAGAGTTGAGTTAGAGCAGTACTTCATTAACGAAATACAAAGTACCCTGTGATGTGGTATTGAAAGGATTCCAGGAAAACACAGTTATTACCAAAAATACACAACACAAAATAACTTTCAGAGATATTTTCATAGAGGGCCAATAAACCCTGTTCAGAGTTAAAATACGTGAAAAGGCAGGACAATAATAAGAGTTCGGAACAGTTAGTTTACTAACTGCAAACAAAGTGTAAAAACATTCAAGTGCATGTCCAAATTATAACATAAGCAGCTTTTTCATTAATAAGTTTCAATAGAAACAGAAACAGTAAGATATAAACAATTCAGAGGAAAAGACAATGCATAGAGAGAAATAATAATTTGCAGCAGTGACATATAAAACCCCTTGAGATTTTGAATAAATATTGAAAGCTCTAGAATTAAGTATATAATTATAGTGAGGTGCAGTTATATCTTTTCTTTATGTGCGTAAGGATGTTGCCACCTCATATTGCCATCAGGGAACAGCAAGTTATGAAAAGAATTTGCAAGTTCTTTTTCATGTTTTATGGTTGCAGCCTTCCAGTACCTAAATAGTGCCTACAAGAAAGTGCCCCTGGACAGGGACTTTTTACAAGGGCATGTAGTGACAGGATAAGGGAGAATGGCTTTGAACTAAAATAGGATAGATTTAGATTATATATTAGGAGGAAATTCTTTACTGTGAGACTGGTGAGGCACTGGAACTTTGCCCACCAAGGAACCACTTGCCCAGAGAAGTCATATCTGTCCCATCCCTGGGAAGCTGTTTAAGGCCAGGTTGGATGGAGCTTTGAGCAACCTGGTCTAGTGAAACCTCCCATGGCTGGGATCTGGGACTAGATGATCTTTAAGATCCCTTCCTACACAAACTATTCTGTGATTCTATGATTATTGTACTGATTAAGGTTAGTATTTAATATTGATGGTACAGAAGCATAGACATTCTTTCTAATCCTGTGCTTGGTGGGTTAAATTGTTCACTCAGTTTTCATAATATCTGTCTAACTATAGCAGTCTAACAAAAAAAAAACAACAAAAAACAACTGAAGGGGGACAAAACTATAAAAGCACAAAAGACTTTTAATGTCAGAACTGTTATTCTGAATGTCATTCAGGTAGAATTTATTTAGATAAAGCCCTTTTAAATTTTGATAATATGAAAGGAAGTCTTGGACAGCAGTAGCTGTATTAAAAAGTTTTCTTAAATTGGGGTTTTTCTTAAATTGGGGTTTTAAAGTTTGCCCACAGAAATTAATGGAAAAAAATTTCAAGACTTCAGACTGTCGGTAGGGACTTCTGTAAGTTCCCTGAGGACTTTCTGGTGGAGAGGCTAATACTCAATGGAGTTGACTTACAGATATTTAGTATCCTGACAAATAACTATTTGTTTGAGAAGGTCTCAAACATAAAAAAGGAACTCCCTAGCGTAGGTGAATCACAGCGATGTTTCTGCTTCAGTTATCCCTTAAAACAGTGAGCAGTCTCTTTGAGAAACCTGCTCCTGAGACATAATGCTTCTAAAACACAGAATAGATCTGTTTTATAATGCACAGGCCTGAAATATATATCCGCACCCATCATCTTAAAATTGGAAATTTGCCGAACTGCTGCAAGAAATTTGTCTAATTAACAAAAATACACTGCTAAAAGGACCAGTTGTTAGAGTGATTTGGAGACCGCAGATGAGTTGTACACTGGAAAAATTTGGAGAAAATTGGAGAAATTGAAAAATTTCAGCAAGAAAATGTAATTTGCAAGTCTATGAAGGTCTTCTGATTGTGGTGCTCTAACTTAATGTTAATGTTAATTGGGAATAGAGGTTTGTATGTTATCTAAGTTAAGTCTTCATTTTCTATTGACTTTTTTTGATCTCCTTTCTATTCCCATTTTATGGGGCTAATTGGCTAAGTTCCAAAAGTGAACTAAAGCCATCAAGTGAACATAGACACTAGTTAAAAAGAGAACGTGAAAAATTTGAAGTGAACTTCTAAACCCCAGGCTCTTTGACTAGTATCCCAGGTGAAAACAGAGGATAATGTCAAAAGAAACTTTAACATTCTCAAATATTCTTTCTTTGAGAGCCTACCTTACTGATGGCTTTGAAGACAAATATGTGTCTAATTAATGTTTTTCAGAATTCTGAGGCCATTAAAGGTGTGACAAATCTAAGGTATTTTACAAATCACCCTTTTTGACAGAAGCATGATGTAGATCAATTAAGATCAAAATAACCAAGGCAAATGAGCTTTAGACTACTAATATTCTAGTATTTCTCTTTTTTCTTTTTCTTTCTTCCCATGAGTACACACAGGGACATGCATTTTTAAAATGTCAATCTCTAAGACCCCATTCTTCCATCTTGCTGAATTTGAGAGATGACTTTACTGTCTTGTACTAATAATTTAATTGGTGAAAGTAAAATCAAGTTTGATATCTAACCAATTTATATTTACACAGACTTCAGAAAGCAGATTTTATTTAATTATAAAAAAGTTTAAATATAATTCTTTTAACAAAATAAAATTTTCTTAGTAATTAGTAATAAGAACAAGATAATTATGGATTATTTTTTTTTTCCCATTTTATCATGGAAAATGTATTCTTGTTGAATGGATTCTATTTTTTGAAATTTTTGAGCTATAAACTCAAAATTTTGAGTGTGAACTCTCACAGAAGTACAGACCATAGCCTAAGACACTGTTATTTAAATATTGTTTTCTTACTGGTGTGTCACTGCTAAAGCAAGAATCTTTAGCTACTGTGTAATAGCGTAGAACCTTGTAAGGAAGGTGAACTCAAGCTTGGAAAAGACTTCTATGTCCCTTTGCATTCATATTATCTTATTATTTTCATACTTTTAAGGCACTGAGAAAAAGAAGGTTTTAACATTTTTTTATTGGTTTTACTCAATACTGCGATGACACTTTCACATTTATTATAAAGTAATTGATCATTTCATAGCATACAGCGTGACAGTATGTGATAACTCCAACAGCTTTCCGCCACCAGTTCTAGAGTAACTTGCATTTTTATTGCTACAGTATAATAGTGACTTAAGACTCATAACATACTTTTCACTTTTTTAAAAATTATTTTTCAAAACGGTTAATGAAACACAGCAAACAACTTTTACTATCTTGCTACCTGAAATTCTGCAGCTTTATGCAGTTCTCATCTAGTTATTGTTTAGATACATTTTTAAATTGAGGATATCATGGAATGTTTAATATTTCAAAAGACTTGATACCCCCTTATGTATTTTGCAGATAATCCTGAGCTAGTGAGCCATGTTCAAGTTGGTGTTAGAATCCTGGACGTCAATGACAACCCTCCAGAGCTTGCCAGAGAGTATGATGTAGTCGTGTGTGAGAATGCAAAGCCTGGTCAGGTAACTCTCACAGTTATCTTTCTTCCAGTGAGAAGGAAGAATTACTTTATTTGTTAATGTCACATATGTAAAAAGTTTGATTTGGGGAACACGTCATAATTCTTTCTGATTTCATTTTTGTATTTTACATTTGATTCAGCTGTTATAACAGTATTAGGTTTAAGTGAGAAGATTTGGGAATTTGTTCAACGTATCTTTCTTGTTGCTGAAAAAAATTACCATAAATATCTTTGGTAAATATCTACAAGTAAAGCTTCAATCTTGTCAAATAAGTAATGGAATTTGACAAACCACTATCCTGAAACAAAATGGATGAAGCAGATTTAATATCTCTTATCTAAGTGCCATATGGTAGCATACAGCTCACTGAAGTGGCTGGTTAACATGGCTGCCATTCTCATTTTTTGCATGTTGATTGACCTTGACCTTGCAGGATCATTATGGGAAAAAAGTTGAAGAGGCTTTTCACAAATGCGACCATGGGGAGAGGCAGAACTGAGACTGGAAATGTGATAGCCGAATCACATTCCTGCTGCTGCTGCTGTGATTAGTGCACTTCCTTGCAGCTCATGGTTTGACAGTTTTATTAAGTGCCTTTGTTTTTTTTGCATAGCACTCTGCTGATTTTGTCTTTATACAGGTTTTAAGTTGCAGTTGTGAACTCGTATACTTCCTGAGTGATTTCTGTGATTATGAAAACCATAAGCCTTTAAGAACCATCTTATATTAATCTCTCTAGATTTTCCTACAACAAACATAAACATTTTGTAGCTGCTACTTCGTGCAGCAAGGAATTTTAGTTTAATTGCATGTTTTAGGAAGACCTATCTCCTTCTTTACCGTTTTTTTTTTCTTTCTTTGTTTTAATCTTCCCATGCTGTCTTCAATCAATATTTACAGGTTATTGTGTTGGGAGAGCAAAAGAGAGAGAGAGAGTAGCTGATCCCTATTTATTATCTCTGTGCTATTCATAAATCTTTAGCACATTGCCCCTCAGCCATCTCTTGTCCAGACTGAAGAGTCCTACTTGGACAAGCTGTGATAAAGTCCTTCTATGATTTTGATCATTCATCTTGTCATCCTTTAAATTTCCTTCAATTCCTCTCTATTCACCTTGAGATAAGGAATCAAGATTCACGAGTGCAGTGGTCTATAATTCTTATCATAGTTTATGCTTCACAGTACAAGACCTCTGCTTTGTTCTCTTTCTTTGCTAGCAATTTCTAACAGTTTTCGGTTTAACCACTAGTAAGCACTGAATGCAAAACACTGTCTGCCATAACACCATTATCATAAGAAGCAATGGTCAACTTAGAGTTCATCATCATGTATGTGAAGTTAAGACTTTATGTCAGTGTATAAAGAATTTCACCTGTCTTTGTGTTGCCTGGCTACCAAGTATTGGAAGGTCTTTAGTGTCAGCCCTTCCTTTTTTCCTCTTTGAACAAATCAGTATCATACATAGGTGGCCTGATTATTCATACTGCTTATAAGATGGTCAGTGTAATAATGAGCCCAGCATAAACCTGTGTGGAACAGGAAATCCCTGTGACTTCCTCTGTTTGTGGAATAGATAGTTTACAGAAGAGACACTATTTCCTGTCTTTTGAGCAATTACTTGTGCGAGGGCCTTCCCTCTTAATTATGACTGCCTAGTTTTCTTAAGTGCTCTTATTGAGACACCTCACTCAAAGCCTTTGAAAATCCAAGTAGGTCTATCAACTGAATATCTCTTATTAGCATGCTTATTAAAGTAAAAATAATGTTCTGAAAACATTAATTAAAGCCTTAATAGAAGAATTAGAACTTGTAAAAACAATTTTTTTTTAAAAAGGAAACATTTCTTAGCATTAATTGCAATTACTTTCAACATATTTGATATTTTTTAAATTTATATAATTTAACATAATTGTTATAATTAATAATAAGCTAAAGCATGAAGCAAAGCTAGCTCAGAAACGCACTGCTAGCTGGGTGGTGGTGTTGGTGGTGGTGAGTAGCTGATGTTTCTTATTAGCAGAATCTTAACTCTCCAATAGTAGCTTTGCAAATAGAAATTTACGAGAGAGATGTTTAAAGGATAAAATAAGCTTTACAGTAACATCATTTGCTCCTGATTTCGGTCAGCGTCATATTTCCCTCTGAGCTACCACTGCAAGCATGAACGACTCCTGATCTCTGTAGCATTACAGTTAACACCCAAGATTAATGCTGCCATGAAGGACTCTACAAGCAGTAGTACAAACAGTAGACTCTTAAAGCAGCTGGATCAGCATGCTGTTGTATTCTTTAACAGGACTCCATCGCATATATGACATGCACTATTTTTTATTTGCACTGCATGAGAAGGCTTCAGAAAACATTGTGAAATCATTGCACTGTACAAAAACCAAAACAAAAACAAAATATAAAAGTACATGGCTCTTACTCAGAATATTGTGCTGTCTAGCTTAAAAAAGAAAATGACAGTGTTCAACAAATATTAGGGAAGGACAAATAAACAAGGATTACAGAACAAGACAAGTGTTCCATATGCCAAAAAAGCATGCCCAGATGGATGGTTTTGGATCGCTAAAAAGGCAGTATTTACTCTGAGTATTCATCATCTTGTAAGAAAGATTCATAAGATTTAGCACTAAAACCCAAATTCTGTCAGGTACTGCCAGACAGTTCTGTTTGACTAGTGCTTTTGGGGTTGAGCTCCAGCCCTGCACTGCCCTGGAAGAGCCCAGTTTCTTTCCTCAGCACATCCATTCTGAATGTGTTATGTGCAAGATAAACTAACCAGTACTTTGTCACTGGAAGACTTTTTGAGTTTGCTTGTTTGTGTTGAGAAGAGACTTCTATGTAGAGAAATCACAATATCATTTAATTACACAGCTTCTGTCTCTTGCTTCCTTTCTCTTCACACGTCATTATATTTGCCCAGGGAAGTTGTGAATGCTCCATCCCTGGCGGTGTTCAAGGCCAGATTGGACAGAGCCTTGGGTGGCATGGTTTAGTGGGAGGTGTCCCCCACCATGGCAGGGGGGTTGGAACTAAATGGTCTTAATGTCCTTTCCAACCCTAACTATTCTATGATTCTATATTTCCTTAGGAAACAAAACAAAACAAAACAAAACAAAACAAAAAAAGGCCAATAAAACTTAAGGACTTAAGTGCTTAAATGAACCCCCTAAAGCATGACAAACAGAAAATGCATGTGGGAAGACGAGCATTTCCACGCTGAAGTGACAGCTTTACTCCCTTAGCAATCACCCTGTTGACAAGATAAACTAGGTATCTCCAACAGCTTACAGGTGAAGCCTGGCTGATATTATATATTAAAGTAGGTAAAGTAGCTGTATTTTGATCTTATATGGTATCTAGACTTGGAGAACTCTTGACTTCTAGAAATATACTAATTTTGTGAATGATTATGAAATATAGTCAATGTAGGAAAATGAAATTTTGCAGTCTTCCACAAAGTGAACTTAAAAATAAATTTTTCCATTGCTTTAAATGCATTTTTTTATTATTATTATTTTAAGGATAATAAGAGCAAAGAGTGATGCAAAAAAAAGTTTAAATGCTTTGTTTTAAAAAGTGAAGAGTTTATAGTCTTTTTGAGTGTTTCCAAGTTCAGTGTTTGCCCTAGCAGAGTATGAACCTATTAAAATATCTGTCTAGATCTGCAAGTCACATTCACTACAGCTCTCCAAGGATAATCTTTTTCTGGTGCTTTGTAGAGGAATAATAGAGAAAGTTGTTATAGTAGTGAAAAGTCATTTCCCTGACACTATCCATCACTGTACATGTTCGTGCCCATGCACACACACATACATGTACAAAAAACTATTTCAGAATCAGGATGTATAAATATTTTGCTGTCAACATGAGCTACGTCACCCTGGATGCTCTTATTTCTAATAGCCAAAAGAAATCAATATTAGCTGCCAAGGAACATCTCTGCTATAAATTTGTCATGTGTATATTTTCTTTTTTATTGATTCAGTTCTGGAAAGTATCTGAGTAAAATTTAGTACCTGCTCTCTATCCTCCTCAATTAGTTCTCCTCCATTCTTGAAATTCTCTCTTTTCTTTACAACTCTTGGCTTTAAAAATAGTATAACCCTCCAGTTTCATTGCTTCAGTGCTGTCAGCTGAGCTTTACAGCAGCTAAGGTTCTATGTCTACATTTCTATTTCAGTCAGCTTGGTAAGGTGAATGTTAATGTCTGCTAATAGGCCATTAATTATTTGGGTCATTAATTAGAAAAGGTTAACAGTACATTTGGGTCTTAAGGGGACACACAGTTTTGTTCCTCACCTCTGAATTACTCTGAAAGAGTGTGAATGTGGACAGTATATTTTGTGAGTTTTAAAATTAGTCCTAAAACCAAATTTTTTTTTTTTGTAAAAGTCTTGTGGCACTGAGGCCTTGATCGCAGGTATTTTTGTTGCAAAATGGCATGTTCTTGAAGCAAGATTCTGTAAAATGTCACTGAATATTTTATGTAAGAGAGGACAACAGGACAAAAGTTTATCTACTAGGCTATCAAATAAAAGCTGAAGGTGCTTGGCAAAATGACGTATGTTTCACTGATAAACAGTACTGAGGATTTGTAAACAATATTTAATAAATTCTTTTTTTTTTTTTTTTGGTCTTGCCTGAACTTTTTACAACTATGCATGGTCTTTAACAGTATTTTTAGTATTTGAGTAGTAATAAAAATTGATTCTCTTGAAAATATTTCTCCATCAACTTCACTTTTTCTTGCTTTGCCTCATACCTTTTCAGCATTATTAGCTAAATAGAATCTAACTAAGTTAATCTTACTTTTCTGGTTTTACATGGTAGTTATTTCAATAACAGATATGCTACCTTTGCAAAATTCAGTAGAGAACAATTATCTTTTGCCAAGCATTTTCACCAATATTACCATGACTTTGGCAAACTGCATGATTATAGGTGTCTCCGACTGATCTTATTCTGGTAAAGTTTACCAAAAATTATTATGACAAACTTCCAAAATTATCTAGCAGTTATCATCAATATTATTAGTTGTGTCATGTGTGTATAATCAATATAATGTTCTATAGTTAAAGAAATAAGCATTGTACTCTATATGTTTGTTTAAACATGTGTTTGTTTTGCTTCTGTTATGTGAATGAAGGTAGAGAACTGTGTATTGTCTTTTAGTTTTAAAACAGGCCAAATCACTTGAGTCTGTACTGTTTATGCTTCAGGTTCAGTCCAGACAGGGTACAGCTGAACAGTGAACAGAAAAATTCTCATGAAAAGAGCTCTTTCCCTCCCCCTCTTATGTTCCCTTAGGATATCTATCAGCTCTGTGCAGCTGTCTGTGTGGGCTTCACTGCCTATAACACAAGAACAACTTTTATTAAATTCTACTTTAGCACTGGAGCTTCCAGACCCAGCATGAAAATGAAAGCAGAGGCAGAAATATTGCTTGGTCACACGTTCCAAAAGCTTAGCTCGTACTTATTTGAAAGTAAATCTTAGAAACCACCAGGGCTTTCAAAGGCAAAGGTGCTACCTTTCAAAAATACATCTCCCATCAAATTCTGTTGCTTTGGGGCAAACCAGACCAAAACCAGGAGTGGCTGCTGTTCCTCCTGTTTTGTTCTCTGGTAACTTAAAAATGATTCTTGAGAGGAATTTTAGTGAGCCAGTTTTACATACTTGCCATTTTGGTTAAACAGTTACTTTTCCTAACCAATGAAAGTACATCTAATTAGTGGGATAGTTAGCAGATGATGCTCTGCATAGAACATCCTGGTTCAACCTGAATTTTGGCTCCATAAAAACAGACATTTAGGTGAAACTCTAATTCTGAAAGTCACCAGTATGTAATGCGGAAGGCGAAAATCTCTGTACCAGGTCCTGAATGTATCATGATGTCAGAAAGTATAGATGCTTTAGATGCTTTTACCTAGCTCTGAGGTGTGGTTGCTAAAATATTTCATGCTGGTGAAATCAAACTAATGGTCCAGTCACTTCATCAATTGAATTTAGCAGCAGTGAAATAGAAAATTAAAAGAAGGTAAGTTTGAGCATCCTACTGAAGCCAGGTACCATTTGGGTCAAATTCAAATTTCAACACCTTCACTGTTAATTTTTATTTCAGGTAATTCAGACTATCACTGCAACTGACAAAGATAACTCTGCAAATGGGGCAAGATTCCATTTTTCCCTTGATGAAGGGCTTTCTTTGAATCCCAACTTTACTCTAAGGGACAATGAAGGTAAATCAAACATAAATCTCAAAGAAATGGGTCTCTGTTTTGTCTGGGATATCTCATTGAACAGAACAGTTTCCATGAGTTTCTTGACAGAAGAGAAAAACTGTATTCTGTCATCACTGAACTGGCTGATATCAAGGATGTGTATGCAACATATTGCAAACTATGAATAATTGGATATTGCATTATTTTAATATATATTCCATTTATTTTAGCATTTATACTTCACACTTTCAGGAATGTTTTTAAAAAGTGGATTAACGAGACAGATGTTGGCAATTCAGTTTATTTCATGGTGAATAGCACTGAGTGGGTACTGTCAAAGTTATTGCTGGTTATTGCTTAAAGGAGAAAATAAGAATTTACAGGGCACAGAAAGATGAATTAATGCTTACTTTTACAGCTGTGATACCAAAAGCAGGTCCTTCAGTACTTCCTGGATGATAGTCTATCACTTCATGCCCTTCCTAACAAAGTGTGCCTGAAAAGTACAATCAGAAGTTCACAGCAAATAGGCCCAGAAGGAAAATGGCCATCAGAGTCACTTAGTACAAGTGTTTATGAACATGTCATGAATCAAAGAATCATTCAGCTTTTTCAAAAAACAAAACAAAACAAAGCAAACCCAAATCAGTCTTATTATTTATTGAGTCTTGCTTCATGGTTTCCAATTTACAACCTGATGAAAATGAGAGTAAACTTTAAATGCTTGTCTGGAGTCTTCCTCTTGAGCTTTAGTGTATGTGTGCATTGTGTGGGTTTGTTTGTACACTGTGAGGAAGAATGGGGTGGTTGGCTTTATTTTACAGCTATATTTTTGCAGTAGTACCATGGAATACTTTCTGAGGTCTTACAGATCGCTACTCATCTGTAATGACTGAGAAGCATTAACTCCATCACTGCTACATACCGTAATGTTTAATCTATTCTTCATGATACTTTTATCTCTTTCTTAAAACCATTCAGGGAAGAAGACTGCATAATCCTCCTAAAGAATCTGTTCCAATGTTTAACTATATACAAAGAAGGAAAAAAATAATCAAGTCATGCTGTTCATTTGATCTAGATTCATGGTCCTGAAATTCTGATTCCAAAAGAGATCAGTCCAATATCTATCAATATTTAAATGCTAATAATACTTGATGGACTAACTCATATATTAAAAATAGTCCTTAAATTATGACTCCAGCCCTTTCCCATATTAATATATCACTTCCACTCAGATAGTCACAGCAAAAGCCAGAGGGATTGCTCCTGAAAGAAACGTACTGTTCTGTATATTTGTATTTGAGTCCAGGATTCCAATAAACTCCATGAATACTGGACTGTGACCTTATGTGGAAGACCATGGCTGTGTTCATTTCCATGCAAGATGCTTATATCTAGATGTGGTTTTGAATGACTATTAAAATTATGATTCATAATGAAGTAGATATTTTATGTTCTTGAACATATTTTACTTAGGATCTGTATTATATGTGTTTACTAACAGTGGAAAATGTTGTTATACTTTAAGGACTGCATATCAACACAAGTTGTTTATCAAAATAGG
>JAVHNF010019206.1:0-15987 GCA_034783455.1 Micropsitta finschii | reverse complement strand
AGGCGCTGGCACAGGGTGCCCAGAGAAGCTGTGGCTGCCCCATCCCTGGCAGTGTTCAAGGCCAGGTTGGACACAGAGGCTTGGAGCAACCTGCTCCAGTGGAAGGTGTCCCTGCCTGTGGCAGGGGGTTGGAGCTGGATGAGCTTTAAGGGCCCTTCCAAACCAACCCATTCTAGGATTCTCAGAGTGTGTTTGGTATTTTCAGAACTCCGGCAGTCTAGGAGCACATCTTGCTAAAATATTTCGCCTGTTGTGAGTAATTTCATGACATTAAACCATCTGACAGCTTATACATATGAATGAGACACTTGCAGAGGGATGGCAGGCCAGCTGGGGCCCTGCCACAAAGCGCTGTAGGGTTGCAGGTCTATGGTGGAACCCAAGAAGCACACAGGGCAACAAAAATACAAAGAGTTGCAGTAGAATTCTGCTCACACTGTTTCTCTGGTTCAACTCCTCCTCCTTTCAATCCAACAAACACTACCATAATAAACACACAGGTATATAAATGGCAGCACAACTGTCTGTTCTCTCAGGGAAAAAAGTACCAAGACCCAGTAACATTTATTTTAGATCCCAAAACTTCAATTTCCGTATGAAACAGTGGAGGCAGTTCCCACCTTTGCCCAGAGGTGCAGCCAAGCAGCATGGGAGGCAGTCAGGAAGGGAATGAGGCCATCAAAGGTTCCGATTCCACAGAGGGTCTGTGCTGTCCAGTTCCAACTTCAAAACCTATCAAAATCATGCAAGATTAACTGATACAGAAGTATTTTCACATCCTTGCAAGGACAGGTCATGAGATCTCAGGGCTGTCAAACGCTAGCCAAAAGTGCATTCCAAACACTAAATGAAATCCAGATTTAGACTCAACACACACAGTATATGGAATAGAAAGATTTCAGTTGCTACAAAGCTGAATGGCACATAGTCTAATAACAACCATAAACATTATTTTATACATTTCTTAAACTCTTCATGTATGACATTTATAAATAGTACCATATTCTTATTTTCTTAAAGTTGATACTGTATTAGCAGACTACTAGAAAATATTTTCATTACCAGCAAGCAGGAGTTTTATGACCTAATATTTGAAAAAATGGTAGTCAAAATAATAATGTAAAAATACATTCTTGAAATAAATTCCTGAAAGCAAAAAAACCCAGACAAGAAAAATACTGTGAAACATGGAAAACCAAACCACAGGCACTGAGGAAAGATCTGAAGTAGACATTGGTAGGTATCAGGACAATGAGTTGCTGCAAACTGCTTGCAAACCTTTTTAATGCGTATCTTCAAGAAAAAAGCATGCCACTCCTGTTTGTAAGTGCTGGAAGGGAAGAGGTAAGAAGAGTTTCTTTGTTTAAAGAGACAAGAGCTCCTGGGACAAGGAGGAGCTTGAAAAAGGAGCGGTCAAAACAGCTTTTGATCCTTTGGATATGCTATAGCAGCTCCCAGCCAGTATTTTGGAGCAGGTTATTTATTAAACAGCTGAAGAGTTGGAGGGAACGTCGGCTTTCGGGGAACTGAGACCCTGTGCATTCCCATAGGAACCTCACCGGTAGGGACGTACCAGTCCACTGCAGTTAGGTGGAATGCTTGTTAACACAAGACGTAACAAAGTGCAAGTTGTCAGATGTTGGAAATCTTCGAGAACAACCCTTACCAGCTAACACACCATGAGAAAACCTTGCTGAAACTGCTGAACTCAGCACATGCTAATGCTCAGCCAAGCTGCTCAAAAGGCAAACTCACAAATTAGCAAAGCAAACCCAATCTTGTTTGATGAACTGTATTTTGGTTTGCCTTGGTATTAAAATTTGGTTTTCATTCTGCATTTACCTTACAGCTGAATGGTATCAAAGGCTCTTCGCTGACTCAGATACCAGCAAAACCATACTTTGCTGAAACACAAACTGACCAAGATAGTTGAGGGTTTGTACCTGAACTAGAACACAAGTGCTCCATCCCAAGCCCAGGCACCCGGGCGGAGCACCAAAGGTCCAACTCAAATCCTGGGCCAGACTCCAGTTGCCACTCCTGCTCCATATGCCTTCATCACCAAGAAATGACATAGTCAGTGCAGTCCAGCCAAGGCAACAGAAGAAGGAACCACCGTGTGAGGGAGCCAGGACTGAGTGACCACATCTCTCTGTGCTAGCACCAGCAGTGGCTCCTGGTTTTCTGCTATGGAGGATGCTCAGTGAGCAAGGATTTCCTACCCCAAGTCTGTGTGACAGCCCACATCCCCTGGGCCCACTGGACATTGCAGAACAACATGTCAGCACAGCTCCACAGAAAGACACCAAGATTTCACAAGCAACAAAAGCTGCTAGGTCATTTCTGGGTATATTCTGAGACATTTCTTTGAACAGTTACTTTTGTTTCACAACTTGTTTTCTGATTATTGTTTTCCTTTTTAATATAGAGGAGGGGAAAAAAAAAGGTATTATATCAAGAGCAGTTGCAGTATGTGGGGTGATCTGATAGCCTAGTTCTACAGACCCCACTCAACCATTAATCTTGTAATTATTATTGAAATGAAGCCTGACATCTGTTCCATGTCCAACTAAGAAAATAAAACATTTCCACCATAACAGCTGGTTAAACACGCCTTGGGCAAGCATCTCTCTACACATGGGCCACAGCAGTGATATGCCTCACTATTGTGCACAACTTCAGCATTAACTAGCCATGGATCTCCATGTGGAAAGAGACTCACACGTACTTTGTTGAACTATTTTCAAGTGGTTTCAGCTTGTAAGACTAGCAGCAGGGGGCATGCGTTGTGTCCATCAACAAGACAAGTGTACAGCTACAAAGAGATGGGTCCTTTTCCTTTAGGTGCCCATCAGAGGAAGTAATGTACCAGCTGGCAGTCACTGCACGTGAGAGAGGAATTTATCAGAGTTCTTCCAATTTCTTACTGCAGCCTCGTTTCTGCTTTTCTAACAACAGCAACACAAATACTGGTGTTACAACACAAAGGAACGCACGAAGTTACCTTCACTCTGAAGAGAAGCCCAAGATACACTGAACTCTGCTCACAGATGATTAAGTCTGTGCCCAAAGCAAAACCCTTTCCCAAAGCACGTTATTTGTCACAGGCTTCATAAAGTGTCATTGCTTCAATTACAACATGTATCTCTATTCACATCTTCTTTTACCAAAATAGGTTGGATATACACCAAATGACAGCAGCTTTTAAAATCCTGTATCAAAATACATTTTATCATAAAAATTACGTAGCCTCACAAGCAAACATCTTCAGTGTTAATCCTGCTGAACTCTGAATCTCAAACTCTTCCCTGTAAAAAGCCAGATTCATTTGCACTGCACCTCGAAGCTACCATATAGAAAAACACACCCGAATTCACATCACTGGCACATAAGGTTTGAAAAGACACTTTACATTTTTTTGAAGATGATAGTTTATTATTTCATTAGACCATAATGTGTTAAACTGCAGTAATTCCAGACAGACAAGTTGATCCAAACTGTAAGTTGATGGAGATGGTTATTTATTACCTGCTTCAAGACAAAGCTTGCCCTCTTCATAATTGTCTGCCCCATCATCCAAAGGAAGATTAAAAGAGACAGCGTAATTTCAGTTGGAGCAGGGTCATAACAGCAGCATAATCTTCAAGCAAACAATGAGATACTTTCAAACAGAAATATGAACACCACTAACTCTGTTCTTTCAGAACATTTAACCACAGGTACTTTTTGCTCAGTTTGTTCCAGAGAAGAGGAAGATTCCACCCTATGGAGGTTCCCAGAAGATGAAGACAGACAAGAAAGCTGAGCAAAAAACAAAAGGAAAAAAGGAGCATGAGATTAACAAATTAAAAGCCCCCTTTGGCCATAAGCCACTGGCTTTCATTTGTTACAGTTTTGTTAAACACCAAGCAAATGAGCACAACTGGTTCACAGCAAAACTCCAACTAAAAAACTCAGTGTAAAAGAAAGGTCAGTCTAATCAGTGATGCACAGATGTAGGTAAATATTCAGAGTATTCTATTCATTATCCACTTCTTTTCTGATTCTGCCCATCTTCTTGTGCAGTAAATGCATACACCCTAGATTTAACTCCCTACTAGATTTGTAGCCTAACTTAGAGACATAGAGACAAGAGAAACTTGTGCAGCTGGGATCATTAAAATCACGGACAGGTTGCAGTTCACCGTAAGACATGCAATTATTTTCAGAGTTTACGCAGTAACTCACTGTAAGCTACAGAATTTACATACACTTCAAGGCTGGAAGAAAAGGTTATTTAGTCGCCAGAATTTCTTCTAAACCGAAGACACCAGCAGTAAGTTGCTGGACAAGAATAACGTGCCTGTTTAAAGGAACTGGACACCAGAAGGTTGTCTGAAGCCCTTTTGAATATCCCAAACTGTCAGCTCAAAGATGCATCACGGAATCACACTGGAAGAATCCAGTTTAGCCACATTTGTTGGATGAGGCTATACTGTTTCTGTGATATGCCAACTTTATAGCTCTTACAGTCTGATATTAGGAATTACTGAGGACTTGAGGTTCTTACTGACTAATAACTTCTAGACTAAGGTCAGTTACCTCACCAGAACAAGCTGGCATTTCTGCAGGTCTCCAGAAGTGCCCTTCATCTCCAGATGTGCACTGTGATTTCAGAAGGGCTTGCAGAAGGCTGCAGGTGACCCCAGCACAGCCTCACTGCTGCAGTCCCTGCCTTTATGGGGGACAGGAACCACGTCACCACTCAGGCAGCTGCGGTAATCCAAGTGGAACATCAGCCAGCCATCAGATCGGTTCAGTCATGAAATCAGGAGGGTAGAAGGGTCTGGGGTTCTGGGAGGTTTTCTATTGTTTTTAATACAAACAACACAATTTCAGTTTTATGTTGGAAAAAGAATCCCACTGAAATTAGTCACACATAAACTAGAGAAGGAACAGAGGAGACACATCCTTAACAAAAAGTAAAGCAGAAGAAAGCAGATGCTTTACTTTAAAAGCACCTATGCAAGTACAACCTTTAAATGTAATCCATTTTAAAATGTCATAAGAACTTAGAGCACAGAGATGTAGTTTCATCATTGACTGCTGTCTGTACAAACTCACTTTCAAACTGTCAAATTGCTACTGACTCAGTGAACTACTTGACAAAACGCAGGGTCAGAGCAGTGTGCAGTGTGCACAGCCTCATCGTTTAGGCTCTATGCCCCATTACCAGACCTGGGAGGCAATGAAGGAACAAAAAGAAATAAAAAAAAAAGATTGGCTAGATTTTGCTGTGAAAATCATTTGGATTTAAAGGGCCTTGCCCCAGCCTGCAATGCCAAAGCTCTGCGACAGCACCATGAGACAGACATTGTCAGGCTGCTTCCTATCAGCTCTTCCCCCTCCTGCACCACTGCTTGGAGCCTTCTAAGAAGCTACAAACTTCTTGGCTCTCACTGTTGTCTTGTACAGGGCGTGAGTCAGACATTTCATCACTGCCTAAGAGCAAGGCAACTTGAAGATGGCAACATTGAAAGAAAAAGCCAAAACCACAAAGAAACCCCAGGAACACTGCCCCCTTCCCATGCTGCACATCTAATTTTAACACAGGAGCTTTGGAGAAACCTTGGCAGGAGGCACAGATTTAAAAACATAACCCATGGTGTGGGAACAGAAGCTTTCAAATTTACCAAGTGCACCATAGAGCTAAAGAGCTTCCATGCAAGAGAAGTCAGACGAATGAGTTTAATAAAGCCAAAACGAGATATGTAACCAAACAATTCACTTAGCTTGGTTAACTGAGTAGGGGAGGTATCTTAAACATCAGGCTGAAGACTTTCAAAGAAGGCCTCTAGGTACAACCAAGGCAAGTGAAGGAACCAAAAGCCAACAGAAGTATGATAACTTTTTAAGCTATCTTTTATTGCTATTTTTTAAAGACAGCCCCTTCTGGTTGCCAACTCCTCACGATCCGGTTCTACTCAAATTTAAAACCAGGAAAAGTCCTCCATAGCCATTACACTGGCATGAAGTTTCAGGCAGGTCAGAATATTGGTCTTTGCAGCTGCATGACTTTCATTTTCTCAGAAACAGGATGTGCTTAACTGTCAAAGCAGCCATCCCCCATTAATGAAAAGGCTTGGGCAGCAGGCTGGATTCTGAAGGTTGAAATGACATGTAAGTTCTGAGACTAAAGATGTAACTGAAATTCTGAGGAGTTCTCATGACCAATTCCAGGATGTGTAGTCTGACACTGCCTGTGCCTGTAGTAAAACCTAATCAAATTCTTGATGTCTGTGATTTAATAAGTTTGAGTAAGAGGTTAAAACATGCAAGAGTAAGAGACTCCCTAAGGCAGTCATTAAGTTCAGGATCAGTTAACAACTGCACTGTAGATTTTTATCTAGAAAACCAGGTAAATAAGGTCACTACAAACTGTACGAAACTACAGTATCAAAAGTGACAGAGCAGCTGTTCACTCAAAAATATACTTGAAAATAGCTTTACAAAGGTAACAGCTGTTGTTCCTGCAGTAGATAATACAAAGAAAATTCATTTTCCATACATTCAGACTACGTGGCCAGCAGAAGTGAATTTGAAAATGAAGAATGCTTTGTCCTCTGTCAGCACCTTACCCATGAAGCACTGTCACACACACTGACCTGACATCCTGACCTGCAAAGCATATTTCAATTTCAATTCTATTTTTAAAGTAATTGCTGGGAAAAGGCATGAGTCACCACCCTGCTTGGGTCCCCCTCGACTGGACAGGCACCAAGTGCTATGTTTACAGTTTCCCAAGTCAGAGCAGGCTCTAGCATTACCACCTCCATGGCTTTAAAGAACATGGACCCTACAGTTCAGTTCCCTAAGCCACCCAACAATACTGGCCTCTAGCTCCATCCTTCTCTTCCCAATGTGGCAAAGGTGTTTGTTGCAAACGTCAGGAAGCTGTGGGATACTGTGAAGTCCAGCTCTCCAACAGAAAGGGATCACACTTTTTCAGCCAAACCTAGAGGCACCTTATTTATGATAAGGCTGCAGCTGTTGCTCTCCATCTGTTCATCAAATTCACTGACACTGAAGGTCAACCAAATCTAAAGAGAAACCTTACTGAAGCACAGGTGAGAAACACAGCCTCTACATTTGAAACTAAGTCTGGTGTATTCAATGGAGCTGATATTGAAGGGTCACATAGCAGCCATCTGGAGGAACTCAATGCTCAAATACTTGGAAAAAGGGGAAATGACCAAGTGATAAGGAACACACCTTACACATGTCGACATCCTGGGTGGTAGTTTTATGCACTCCCCAGATCATAAGTTTAGCAGCAGCCAAATGGGTTGCTCACAACGGCAGGAGAGTTAATAAAGGGACACAATACTGAGATTAGACTGTAAAGAGAAGTGGAAACCAGAATCTGTGGTTATGTATCCAGTCAAAACTTGATTTCCCATTCATCCTGTGTCATCTGGTTTATTCCCTCTGAAGTATAAGTTACATACTCCACTGGCACTGCTGCCCTTAGAGCCAGCAAGGCCCATGCTGCTGACTCACCTATAGAAATCCTTAGTAGTTTGATTGGGTCCAGGCTCTTCATTACAAAGAAGCCTTTTAAGACATCAAGCAATAAATCATCTGCCTGGTTGCTTTTAATGAAAGCACTGTTACACAGGAAAAAAACGGGACGGAGCATGAAACAGTATCCATGGTGGAACAGCCGAACCAGAAAAGAGGAATGCCTGAAGAACAGAATGAAAGACTTGAGAATTAAGAAGAGAAACAATAAAACAATAAAGCAGTATGGAAATGAAGCAGGAAGGCATAAACAGGAAAAGTACAAATGGAATGAAAAGCTAAAGAGACTATTTCTTGTGAAAAGGACAAACACACCTCATTACAACAAAGAGTTGGTAATATATTCCCATGTACTAACTTCCCGTGCAACAATCACTAGTTGTTTTAGTGGACTACAGCTGTACAACCATAAGAAATCATTTCCACATAGTGCCAAGGAACTTCAAAAGCAGCTAACAAGTCTGAAATCAATCTCTCTTCTATTAAAAGTTTTACATAGCAAAACGCTGTAACAACTGCATGAAGTATTTTAGGTTAACAATAGAGAGGAGTGCAGACCGTAAGCTGCTCCAGGCCATGATTCATTCATGGCACTCTGCCAGAAAAATAAATACATTCAAGACCAATGGCCTCAAGGGGAAAGGTAGGCCACTCTTTAAAAAGCACAGAGATAAATGATTTACAGAACACAGTTTAAGATTTCAGCCTATATGGATGATGAGGAAAGACTTTCTTACGTCCCACAAAAGATTTACTGCACAAACTTGAATGCTGGCAGCGTGTCAACAGATGGAGCAAACTAGGAACTATTAAACTGGGATTTGCAAAACTCTCTCCAAAGAGCAAGAAATGACCCATGATATTGCTATACACAAAGCAAGTTCATAAAGCCAAATCAAGATATGCAATGGGTATTTCAGCCACGCAAGACAGACGCGGCCAGTTCAGGTTACAAACTGTACAGTAACACCTGCAATGGGAAGGACCGGTCCACAGGCAGCATGACAGGCAGTTTAAAGGTTAGAAGGGTTTGACGCCATGCAGCATCTGCTGTACATAAAAATGTTTAATTAGCTGCTAAACAACAAGCAGTACAGTCCTGAGTTTCCTACAGGAACATTATTTCTTGAACAAATGCCCTTGCTTAGCTTGCAAGGGCCCGAATGAAGACAACTGTTTCACTATGGGAGCCGAGGCCAACTCATTCTCACACATCAGATTGACTTGTAATTGACTTCTAATGTTCTGAACCACCATTTCAGTAGCAGGCACCTTCTGAAACACCAAAACCACTTCTAAATGTGTCTTATTGTAATATTCAGAACATGAACTACATTGCTAATGGCTTTGAAATGAAAGCTGTTCTTTTAAATGCTTCCCTAGAGTTACAACTGCATTTCATCATTTAAAGAAATTCTACATTTAACTGCTGCTCATCCCCAAGCTTAGCAGTGAGGAACAGCAGAGGAGAAACACCTAGCCTCTCAGGATGTGAGATGTCCCCATAGGATATTCTGTTTAAAGCTCTGGTACACAGACATCTCCCAGGTACTCTGAATAAAGGGAAAACAGCCACAACTTCGGAGTAACAAGAACCACCAAAGGGAACAAGCTGTTAGCATCCAGCCTTCACTTGCGCTGCAGCCACATCCCAGGAGGGGCTCAGCAGTGCCCAACTGCACTGAGACATCATGCTATCTTATTTTCTTTTTCAACTTCCGTAGATTCAAGCCCAAGCTGTATATTGCCATTACTCTCAAAAAGGAATCGCAGACCTATTCAGTAACAGTAGTAACGTATGCGGTTTAAGTCAAGCATGTGATTAAATGCTCTGTTAGTAAGAATTCTCAACCAGATGTTGGGCAATCTTACGACACACGATCTCTCTCAACCAGTGCTTGAAGCAGTTATAATTTATGAGCCAGTGGTTTCACATCCTGTGGTGCTGTTATTTAACCAGATTCAAGAAGCCCCATCCTCGCCTTTTTGTTGAAAACTGCACAGGTTGGTCAGGATGGTTTTGTTCAATGCTGTTATTTCCCAGTAAGGCTCATTATGTAAAACTCCACTTAGCTGCACTATTACAGGAGGAGGGAATTAGCTTCTTAAAAGGTAAGAAGGTCTATTTTTGCCACTGCCTACTTTTTGTAATTCATTTGGTCAGATTGCTTACTCTGGATAAGTTTTCGCTCCATCTGTGCACCACACATGTCCTATTTTCTTTCAGCTTGTACATTTCTATGCAGCACCCCGGAAAATCTGCATCCTTGAGGAATTCTGTGAATTACAAAAATGCAATAGTCACGTTTTCATTTACAGACATAAAGGGAAGAGAAACAAGGTAAAACTTGGAGTAAGATTTCGGTTGTTAGCCTTCATTGTCTGGTAAATGTATTCAGAACATGGACCAGATTCCCAACAATCCAGAGTGCAGCAGCTGGCATTTTTTAAAAAAGCAACTATATTTTTCTGCTGACACTGTTCATTTTCCAGAATTCACACACCCCCCCAATTCACACACACAGATAAATACAGTCTCACTCAGAGTGATCTCGCTGAATCTATCATGGATGAATCCCCACCAGCAGTGAGCATCCCCTCCATTACATGGAGTTAAGGCCCACTAAGACCGTTTCCCACACAGCCTTAAACGAAAATGAACACAAGCACAAAAGAAAGCCCAGAAGATATAGAATTCAGTTACATTAAGAATAAATAAATCCTTCTGCTGACTGTTCATGCAGAGGGTTATTTCTGAAATGGTCTTGTTTCCTACAAGATGGGACATAATGTGCTCCCGATTTCAGTTTCCAAGTTTTCCTGTATCCCAAAGACTTTCACAGTTCCAAATAATACAGTGGACCCCATGAAGACTTCACTAACACCAAATTACTGGTGTAAAAACAATCAGTCTTTTGTCCATGCTCCTGCCCATATGCAGTTTCCCTACAATGTACTTCATTTGGGACAGAAAATACAAGCTGTTACCTCGTCAGATGACTCAGCCAGGCAGTTCTGCCAGCACTGCACTTCTTACCTGGGAACTATTTCATTCAGAAGGTCATGACTCCATCCAGAATCTTTCCTTGTGCTGCTCATTTGTATCTGCTGGGGTCTGTTTCTACCACTGGGATCAGTATTCTCTGTTGTTACGAGTTTTCCACCGAGCACACCTAAGTAAGTCAACATCTGATTTCAGATTTCTTTTTACTAGAGGTTATGCTGAAATGTAAAAAATTGTATGCTATTTCCAGTCTTCACTACATATGTAGTTAATTTTAAGGTGGATAGGGTGTATTTTTGTATACGAGAGTTCTAGACTATCCAGCCAAAACCCAAGGTTAATTTAATTTAAGCAGTGGCTTAAATTCACTAGCTCCATTTCTTATAATAGAAACTTTTCAAGTTGGGGATTTTGGCCTCTTTACTGACAGAGAATGTTAGTGCTGTACATACAAATGTTCTCTAGTTGAAGTCACTTCTTATGCAGAATATGCCACCATAATAAGGATAATCACCTCCTACTATCAGAAAAGAGGCATTTGAGGGGATTTGTCTTACACATTCTAGATCTACCATCAACAGATAATAAAACATATTAGGAATCTGCCTGTGACCTTACAAAGTTACTATTAAAGAGTATTTTCCAAGAAAGTAAAAAAATGAGAATAAGAGGGACACATTTCCTGACTCTGCATTCAAATTCTGCCACTTGAAACTCAAATATTTAAGAAATGATATTTAACAGGTCCCCTGTGATTACAGGAAGCCTGAGTCATGTTACACATGATAATAT
The DNA here is from genome assembly GCA_034783455.1 of Micropsitta finschii. Lineage (NCBI taxonomy): Eukaryota > Metazoa > Chordata > Aves > Psittaciformes > Psittacidae > Micropsitta > Micropsitta finschii. The sequence continues at coordinate 4,631 of JAVHNF010019206.1, read as the reverse complement.
ATTTGCTGTCTTCCTGCTTAAATTTAGGCTTTGAACTGCTCCCTGGAAATCATTAGCAGCCAATTTTATTCCAATATTTTCTTCTGAAAGTGAGATCACTCAAACAAATGCAGCTTGAGAGACGGCCCTATGGACCACAGAATACACCACAAATAAAGAGATGCTGATCACGAACGATACATTTTATTTCCATTTTTTACCTTTCGATTATTTTTACCATTGACACTCTCACAAGTCAAATGTTCTCTCCATTTATTTTATTGAGAAAAACATCCAAAATCCACAAGCCCACCCAACTCAGTGCAAAAAATATTCTATTTACAACAGATGCTCCAGATTTATTGTGTCAGCACATCAATACTGCCAGAAATGTCCATTCTTTAATGGCATGTTTAATGTACTATGTTATGTACAAATCCGATTTTCTTTAGTTTAGCTAATTGAATTAAGCAAGGGAGAACAAATGTTATCTTTGTGGACAGTATTTTCAGGAAAACAAGAATAAGGAATCAATTAAATAATAGATACTTTTGTTCATAAACTTTAAAGGACTCAGAATCTTCTGCCCAACACCACACATTTCATTAATCCACTTAAGAAGTTCCCGAAGGTCAATGAGAATATCACTTTCCTTCTAATGAGGACAATTCTGGCAATGCTTAGCCATGAATCGGGCAGTTGTCCTCTCAGTCTCATGAAAGGAACATCCAATTCTAACAAAAGGATCTGATATGTGACAAGCCTCTCATTTCAAACACTCCTTCTCACACTGAAAGTCATGGTCAAGGGGTTTTAGATTCAGCATGTCACACATCTGAGAAAACCCTGACTTCTCCTGAAGTCCACCCTGCAGAAGCACCCAGTGAACATCCTTAGAAGAATCCTAACGGTGAACCTGTACATGAAGAAATAATGTGTTTTATGAGGACAGTTTCATATCTACTTACAACTCAATGGACTCCTGCTCCACACATCCCTGGCAGAACTAAACCTGGGACAGTGAGTATTTTGAAAGAGCCTGAGGAAAATAAAGCTAACGATGCATAGAAAAGGAGTGCCTTTGGGTTTTAATTCGTAATACAACCTGATTTCTGAAAATCCAACTATAGTGTACAGGAAAATTCATTGCAGTATTTACAGAGTATAATTCCTTTGCCCTATCACCATGGAACCTTTCCCCACTAACAAAAGTCGTCTTTCAGTAGTAAAATTGAGCATGTAAGTTATTCAAACAGACTTCTTAAATACATCTTCATCTTCTCAAATAGGCAAAGCAACATCTGCAAAGTATTTAGTGAAAAAGTACCATTTATTTACCCATACACAGTATGTCAAGACTCAAGATGTCTTCCTTAACCATCCCTTTGTCATTTTATATAATTTCTTCATACTGTAAGTTACAGATTTCTTTACCCCTAAAAAACAGAACACAAAAAGGAGACATAAGATTGTAATAAGACTGCAATAAGATTGCCAAAAATAAGGTTCTTACTACATTAAGTATTTCCTAGAAGAATGACAGCCTAATCCATCAGGCAGACATGCAAATAAGCTTCTTGTCACATTCATAACACTGAATAATGACACAGAAAAATAGTTTTCATAGTATCAAGGCATGCAAAGGAGGATGGGTTCATTCTGAAGGCCTGATGATGGTGCATACAAGCATGTTGTATAGACAATGACCAAGGTATAACAAATGTAGAGAGTGATGGTAAAACTCTTACATGCTAAATATAGGCAGGGTTTTAAACCACCTCTGTCTGCTGCAGACCCTCACCAAACCAGTATGTGATGCTTTCCAAGTCCTTTCTGACATACTACTAGATAGGTTGTCAGGCTGTACTCTCACCTGGTAATGGACACCAGCAACCTGACAGACTATATTCCACCGCAGGACCTAAGCAGGTCTATGCAGGGAAATCCAGGCTGTAAGGTGTGCAGGTTAATGAGCTAGCCACATCTGTGAGAACCACCTAGGTGTTGAAGCATTTTGGCTCTTAAGACAGAAGCCCACCACCAGATTCTGTAGATTAGATGAGGCCTCATCAAGAACCACAGCTATGCTAAAGCTGTGCAGCCAAAATGTTACTGAAGGGATAAAGGGGAAGGAGAGAGAAGGGTGAACCAAGACAAACAGAGTCTTTTCAAACAACACAAGCAAACTCCTCATGACTGGTACACAACAAGGTTTATACTTCCAAATCCTACTTTGACAACTTCTGGTAACCAGATTTCAGTTAGCCTTGATTGATGCTATACATCAGGCACTTGATTGCCTTCTTGCACAGCATTTCTACACGGAGTTGAGAAGCATCATGCTGATGCTCATCTTGATTAAATGCACCAACCCAGAGCATTGCTATGCAAAGGCTTGTGAGTTAAAAAAACAATTGAGTTTTCTCATAGGATATGTGCTGCTGACTGTTGAGGTGGAAAGCAAGTTGTTTCAATGAGTTGTGAAGTACATTATAACCTCCTTGAAGATCATGTTATTGCCTCATCCTAACTAATGGCAGCTACCATTTTGTAACCGAGAATAGCAGCACATCTGTAAGAGAACAAAACTGCCTGACTTGTGTAACAAAATGATGTCTGTGTCCCGAGGTAAAATGAAATAATATTGAAATGAAGATGGGTATGGAAAACTAGATTAATAAGGCATATACACAGGTGAACTGAAAGAGTCAAAAACTAACAAGATGATAATGAACAACTGTAATTTGGCAACACTGCCAGTATCAGAAATCTACCATGGATACCAGTGTGAATACCCTGCCACATGGATGTCGCCTGGACCACTTTTGCTTCGAACTAACCTGCCTGTCACTTGTTTACAATAAACCTCATGCGAAGCCAGAACAGCTGCCATGCTCTAGCACCACCCCACAGTAGCCCACGGGTAGGGAGCCCTGGTGAATACCACACTGTTAATGCTAGGCTTACAACGAAGGAAAGCATTTCTGTTTCGGTAAAGCCACAGAAGGATCTTGCAGCAGTCACTGCCCCCAAGCTTTTACACGCTGTAGATAGAAAGGAACTGAGGACGATTCCTCCATGATTTTTTACAGTCTACCCTTAAACACCGTCTGAAGTTCTACCAGAGATGAGCCCTCCCTTACAGACAGAGTAAAAAACGATGGAGCCTTTTGCTGGGTTTAGTCATTTAGTATTTGGAAGCTTCAAATGCTGTTAGTTGTGGCATTTCAGCAGGGCTCGGACACCCTCACCAGTGCAGCTACTTACTCTTCCTCCTTCCAGGCTTTTTTGATTAAAAAAATCACCCCAGAACAAAACCCCAGAGTGACTTTCCAGATCACAACAGTCTAATCACACCCTTACAAACGCAAAACTGAAAAGGCAAGTTTTTAATGCTGCACAAACAGCTTTCATTTTGACACACGCACAGACTAAGAAGTACTCCTTGTTATACTTACTGCAATCTTCCTTGTATTTAACAGTACACTGTTTGCCTGACAACACTTGCTAAAAGTGCAGAAAAGCGATTTAGCCAAAAATCGCAGTCTGACACCACAGAACACAAGGGAAGATCTTCTGACCCATGCTGACCATCTGCTGCACTGGACGTTTTATTGGGTGGGGAAGGGGAAAGGGTATGATAATATTTGATTTTAAAAAGACCTTAGAAAGGGATCAATTTAACCCTAAATATTTTAAGTGAAAGATGCATTCAACATCAGCAGTCTAGAGTCACAAGAAGTCAAATGAGTATGCAGCAAAAAGGAGAAGTGCATGCTCCATTTCTGAAGGAACATGATGGATAGCAAAAAGCCTATCACAACAAATATGCTGCACATAATCAGTTTTGCACTTCTGTCTCTAATTGCAATTTAAACAAACTCAACTGTACTTTTTGTACAGAATCGTCCATACATATACTTTTCAACACGTGCATCCCATACGTAAGCTCAAACTTTCCTATATTTAATAGGTTTTTGCTAAAAGCAAGCACACTAATGAACTCACAATGGACTTTTCTTTACTGCATCTCAACTAACAAGTAAATAATCATGTAAATTTTGAAGCACCTCACGTATCTGCATTAAAACTGCACAGAGTGCAAGAATTCCAGTTGCAGAATATCTCAGACCTAGCTCAGGCAGAGCACATGAATGAGAGAAGTGCTTCCAATCTCCAAAGTGTACAGCTTTGGAAATTACCATCCAGTCTCCCAGGTACTATCCTTGCAGGATACAGCCCCTCACATGCTGGAGTTGCTCTGCCAGGACCAATGTTCTGCAGTTCCAAGGAAGCCAGTGTAGTTCTGGAAGTGCCGTATAGCTTGTGGCAAATCAACAGTGAGACAGCTGATACAGCCCTGCAGGACTGTAATTAACTGTGCTGGCACTGCGGCCTGCAAGTCAGCTTGTTCCATCAGCTTGCCAACTTACCCTGCCTCTTGCAGCAGCTCCACATAAAGAGGTTTTTCTCCTCCATATTTTCCCCCTGCAGGGAGCACTCGCCTCAACTCCACCCACCAGAGCCTTATGTAATAAATGCTTACATTTCTGCCCTAGCACATCAGGCTACAAAGCAAAATAACGAACCCATGCCCTGCTGCATCGTTTCCTACTGAAATATTTACCTTGTATTGCAGGATAGGCAAAATA
>JAVHNF010019202.1:3845-14967 GCA_034783455.1 Micropsitta finschii | reverse complement strand
TTCAGCCTGGAGAAGAGAAGGCTGCATGGAGACCTCATAGCAGCCTTCCAGTATCTGAAGGGGGCCTACAAGGATGCCAAAAGCCTGATGAGCATCCCCACAAATGCTCTCAAATAACATGGGTACAAAGTCTGAATGAAACAAGGACACCAGTTGCCATGTCAAGAATCAAAATTCTGCTGAAATCCCCTAAGGTCCACACTCCAACATTAACACCACCAATGGGATCGTGATGTTATTTGTGTAATACCATTCAGCAAACTTACAGACTCAATAAAAGAACTTGAAAAATCAATTGTAACAATAAGAAAATAATTTCATATTTTCATCAATTTCAAGATTCCTTTGCAAAAGCTCAAGAAAGAATCCTGAACATTGATCCGTTTCTTAGACAGATTTTTCTTTATTTTTTTGCCTTGCAGACAAAATTCTAATTTCAAAATGTTTTGCCATAAGCATGAAAAGCAGAAACGTTTTTAAACACATGCATTTTCCATTAAAAATAATATGAAACAGGTGAAAACTCTAAGGGAAAAAAAAGATTTTTTTGACAAAAAAAAACCATTTTTTCATACCAACATCTCAACACTTCCTTGGTGAGAATTCTGTGTGTCTGGAAGTTACTTCTGATATACATGGTGTAAGAGAGGGAAGAATGAAGCTCTGGTGTGTATAGTACTGTCAGACGTATTGGAATAACCTCAAAGGTCTATGAATGAAAATCCCAGTCAGACTGTCTCTACAGGAAACAGTCCATTCAAAGTCTGGATTCCTTTCAAAGAATTTGCTAGCAATATATACCAACATTTATCAGTAAGCATTAAACAAGTCTTACAGGTATGTTACCAGTTGTTTGTTAATGACCAATGCAAGACTTCTCGCAGGGTCACTGGCTCCTTGTTTGACTTTCATGAGAGTAGAGCCAGTCAACTACTGAGGCATGATAATGCTTCATCTCTTGCAAAAGGTACAGATTTATCACTCGTCTCTCCAAAGGAGCTGCAGCACACTTGGATTGCAATGGTTACTTTCTGACATGTAGAATTTAATGTGTGATAAGTTACTGTTTGCATGTATGATTGGAGGTGACATTTTTGGTTTTCTTACCCAAGTTAATCTTTGATTTGTCACCTGAAGGCTGGTTTATTTTCCAGGTCCATTTGGAAATATGTGGAGTCCAAAAATATTAAAGAATTCCTAAGTCTGGGTTCATTCCCCTAGGAATGAGCGCTCCTAAAAGAAAGCACACAAACAGGAGACTGGAAAGCTGTACTGTCCTGCATGCAGGACTAGGAGCCAGGATTGTCTCAGCTCTAGCTCTCAAACCCAAAGTACTTTCGTCATCTTGGACAAGCCACGTTAGTACAAACGAGTGTTGCCCTCATAAATGCACAAAAAAGTAAGTGGTCAGAGACCCTTCTGACTCCTGCTCACCATGGGCAGCAACCTGTTTGCTTTTCTTGCTCTTTGGGGTCAGCAGGTTGTATCTATATTTCAAATGATCTATTCTCATCTTCCCTTTGGTCTCCCTAAATAAACACATTTCAGATTTTGTTTGGTATGTTGCTAATCCCAGCAAGTTTCTTTAGTACGCTCTTCCTTCAGTGTCTTCAGTGCAGCTAAGAGCTGTCATTAATCAGAGAAAATATTTTAGCAATGTCCAAAAGGTCACACTATTTACTAGACCCTATTTCAGTACCTATGAGGAAGAACAGTTAGGGTTTTCCATTGTTTGAAATTAATTCTTTATTGAATCATGTCTGACTGGTAGCAGTTATTACACTGCTGCTATAATCTAAAGAAAAGTTGGAATGTTCAGCCATGACAATTCTTCCACTCCAGTCTTGCATTTGTTGCCTAAGAGGAGGAGAAATGCTGCAGTGCATCATGCTGCCGAACATCTTACCTGGCAATGGACAGCAAAGGGTATTTCATGGCATCGTAAGAAATGAAACCTTTTCAGTTCCAGGCAGTGGCTGAGTGACATCTTTATCTACAGGTTTCATAGAATCATGGAATGGTTTGGGTAGGAAGGGACCTTTGAAGGTAATCTAGTCTGATCTTCCTGTAATGAGCAAGAACATCTTCAACTATAGATCAGTTTGCTTGGGGCCCCATCCAGCCTGACCTTGAATATCCATCTGGACATTCATTGTGGAGTAGCCATCAACAGACTAACAAGGATTTGTTCTAATACTGGTTTTGACCTATGTATACATTCAGTCACCACAACACCTTTGTGGCAGCAAACTGAACAATTAAGTGAAGAGCTTTATTTGGCTTAAATATTTTTTGTCCAGTCAGTTCAAATAATAATTTTCCCCAATCCTTTCTTTCCTTTTTTGGAGGGGGAGGGGACACACCCTCAGCTCCATCTTTTTCTAGTTGAAGTCTCTCAGCCTCTTCAGTCTTTCTGGGTACGTTTTCTGTTCCATGGCTATTTACGTGATGTTGTATTTCTTTGTAATATTTGTGTTTCTCGTATACTGCTGTTGAGATGGGTGTGCTGTCCTGCAAGTGCATTCAGCATGGATTTATCAGGGGCACAGCTCTCTTGAACGATTCTCACCAGTCTGCTTGTTTTCCTGACCACCCATCAGGAAGACTGATTCCTTCTCTCCCATGCAGATCAAGAAAAAATTAATATTTAATGGCCTGGGGGTGCACTTCATTTAAGCCCAGAATATCACTGCCTCTTCTTCACTCAATGGGACACCTTGTGTCTGTCAGAAAGGAAGACAAGCATGTGATCACTCTATGAAATGCATCAGAGTTGATTTGTAGGCTTTTACTTTACAGTTCCTACAGCATTAACAAAATCAGGCAAAGGAGCAGAATCAAACAGCCTGTGCAGGATGTACCCATCTGGTGACAAGCACCATTTGATTGTATTTACCACAGTGTGAGCAAAGCACACTTGCTGTGAAGCTTCAGAGGAGGCTGAGTTGAATGCAGTCACCTCTGGGCCAAACCTGGCCTCTGTGGTGCTTGCTACTGTATCACATTCGTCTCTTGTCTTTGGAAATCCTATTAATCCTTGAAGCACCACAGAAAGTACAAAAGGTTTTCATTACATATTGGTGAGTGTATTTCCTTAAGAAAGTTCTTGGCATCCCGTGGAAATAAATGAATCACTGGCTCCTCTGGCTGCTGCATAACTACTTATTGTTTTATTGAACAAGAGAGTAAAAAGTCACATAAAACCTTGCATACTATAAATGGCCAGGGTGTAATTCTGACCTGCCCATGTGCACATTAATTCACACACTGGTCTTCTTGGAAAAAATGTCAACCGAATAAATACAGCTTAGGCTGAGCACTTGAACCACCAATGACTTTTATTATTTTTTTGGTTAAATTCCACTTACCTTCCCCCCACCACCTTTTTTTGGCATGTGAGTTTTTCAAGCGGAGAATGAAACCCTTTCCTAACAAGGGGAATGAGAGGTAGAACTAGCATACCTTTTCCAAAGTCATTTGGAGCAACTTTTGCCACTTTCTGTATATGCGAAATAAAGCTTTATGAACCTAATCCTAAATCTCTAGGTTTTCTAACTGATTTATATGTTTACTTATGGCATTGTGTGCTTTCTCCTTCTGACGAGCACAGTCAGCTCTCTTAAAATTCATTTGCAAGAGACTTTTTTACGTCAACAGAATGGTGTGGATTTCAGGAAAGTACTACAAGCTCCTTAATGCTTCAACACCCCTGGAGACTCAGTTGCGCATGTATTATTTGGAAAAGCCCAGTTTTAGTTTCATTCACAGAAGTACATGTGTCCTACAGCTTGTCAAGGACTTTCCCAGAGCCTTTCCCAGGGCCTGATCCCCTACGTACCAAGAGGTGCTAAGTGTCCACAGCGCCATGGACATCCATGAGTCACTGCTGAGAGGTGTTGAGTACCTGCAGCTCCCTCTGAAGTCAATGGAAATAGCAGGTGCTAAGCATTTCTCCAGAGGGTGGCCAAGTGAGATGGGGACTACCCTGACACTGGAAAAATGCTGCAAGCAGAGGGAGGCCCCGAAGGAAAGAAAATCTGCTGAGGTCCCCCCACATCCCATTTCTTCTCAAGTCCTCCTCCTGCCAAAGCAACAGGGAGTCTTTGTACCTGGGGAGGCTGCACTCCTGAAAAACCTGCCGTGCTGCTGAAAACCGGACTGCCCTCAGGACTGGCATTTAAAGGAAGGGAGATTAAAAAGGCAAAGAGGTGCCTGCCAGGAGTTACCTTGGCAGGCAGGAGCATCGTGTGCGCTGCATCCCTGCACAACACCATCTGCAGCTGTCTTGGGGCTCCACGGAGAACAGCTTCCTGCAAGATATTTTGGGAGGTGCTGAAGATATATAAGGTTTATCTACCCACTTCTAGCTGGCCAGAAAGCAAAGAAGCAGCTGACTGCATTCTTTAAATGATTAATTCCCTTATGGCAGTGCAACTGTGGTGTTTCAGGCAGCTGAGAGCACCTCCAAAACACAAGCACCCTCAGTATGATCTCTACAGATCTCTTTCATGAAGAAGGTAGCTCTTCGTCCTGGGGTGGTGACCTGCTGTTACTCTATCCAAAGGATACAGACACATTGCCTCTGTGCAAAAGTGCTGACTCCTGAGAAATAACAAAGGGAAAGAGCTAGGAGAAACATAGCATGTATTAAGTGGAATTACCAACTGGTTGGGAAAGAGCGAGAAATGGCAGCAACAAAAGTCAGAATGATCACTTTAGGACTACAGCTGCATACCTCTGTCAAATTTTAAGGGCCAGCTTTGCAATAGCATCAGCAAAGCACAGTGGGAAAAGAACTTTAAAGAAAGGCTTCCTACAAAGATGCAGTAAGAATCGAACAGTAACTGTGTGCCAGTGCTGTTGGGTGGTGAGTTGATGGTATAGTCCATCCATGTGTATATGCCATGGGCAATATATAATGGCAGGAACAGCCTATATAGCTTACTTGTTGCTCAAGTCTTGTTAAAAAGAAAAAAGTATAGCCATCTGTGCATTGTGCTGTTCCACATGTATGCCATAGGCAGTTCTGCCGTAGTGTTAAATTGGAGATGTAGATGCATTCTAAAATTTACATAGAAACTGAATGGTAAGCGGGCTTTTCTTTCCTCTGTATATAGCATTAGCTTCATTGATAGTTCAGAACGCGTATGCCTGGTTGGAAAATCCTTCTTTTTTGCTTTCAGGTCCTTTGATCCCACTATCTGCATTACCTGTGCATTATCTGAACCACACTGGCAGCATGTCTTCCAGTCATTTTTCAGATGTTGCAGGTAATGTCATGGCTATTTAATTCTACCAAAATAAATTCTTCCGTGGAAGTTTTGCCTTTTCTCAGAAAGGTTTGCATCAGCGTTTTATTTTGTAGTTCTCTATATTCTTGTTATCTCTTCCTTTACTTCTGAGGTATTTGATCTCCTGAGATATTTTAAGACTTTTCTGTCTTTTAAGTCAAAGAAGGTACTTTGAGCTCCACTGAATGACAATGGCAATATTTCCTGCACCCTGCTCATGATGCATACACTGGGGAGTCAGGCTCCCCCAGGTTATCGACATAGAAACTAAGATTTTACACTGAAGCCCTTGCTGTCTTTGATCCAGATCTGATCCAGGAAACATTTCCATCTGTTAAGAAATACATATTCCATTTTTCCAGAGCAACACCTGAAATGATATCACTTCCATGATGATACTGCAGCACCGTAAGCAATGACAGTATATATGAAGAGGACACCATTCCCTATGGACATTTGAATTTCTCTCTCTAGCGTTACATAACTAAAAAGAGTTTTCCTTCTGTGTATCTCTGAAAGAAAAAATCAGTCAGTTTTTTCTAATGTTTATTTATACAAATGTTGTCTCCATTTGACCTAACCTTCTCCTTGTCTCCCTTGGGTGTGTCAGCTGGAGTCCTGAACAACTTAGTGTTCTCCCACGTATCAAGGGTGCTGTGGTCACTCAGCACTGAAGCTAACAGCTCAGGTTGTCTTTAGACAGCTACAAGCACAAAGGGAAAAGAAAGGAAAGATCATGCTGATTCTGTGAAACGTGGCGAAATCAGGGGTGCACAGAGGATGGGACTGAGAGAGCTGATGGAGACATTCCTCATTTCTGTTAAAAACTGGGAACACGTACAGGTTAAGTCCAGACAGATGCATCTGAGGGTAGGGTGTGATTGGAAGCAGTGACTATAGCTTTTATTTATAATATAAATGCCGTTGTTTCCCTTCCCATAGAAAGAATGCCTCATCTTCAGGAATGATCCACTTGCCTTGCTAAGATAAATGATTCAGACTTTTTCCTCATGGTTTATTCCCCTGCAAAACAAATTATTGCCTTGTAAACCAGAGTATCTGCTCCCATTATCCCTTTAGTGACAGAATAACAATCATTACAAGTACAGAAAACCCATCTTAATCCAGCTGAGTTCAGTTGGAGAACAACTGGCTTAGATCTGCTCCTACTATTAAGGGAGGAATGCCTTTATTTGTATTACACATGATGATTAGTTCCGATTATCTCTGCAGAGCTTTAAATAAACAGGGACTTCAGTATCTTATTAAAGAAATAATGAGCTCTGAGTTATTTGTTTCATGTGAGTGGAATTTAGGGAAATTCCAGATATGAACCAAACCCCAAGAAGACAGGGCTCTCCCCCTGTAGAAGGCACGTATGCAGTTTCTCCAGAATCTACCTGGTCTTTTCAAGGTGGTGTAAACCAACACAGCGTTTAGGACAACAGTAGAGCAATGCCAGTTTGAGCAGTGCCAGCAAAGGAGGCTCTGGCTCTGTTTTTCCTGCCTATCCATAAGAGTTCTGTTTGCAAATGGGCTGTTGCCATAACTGTGATTCCCCAAAAGGACACAGCAACGCATGTGCTCACATTTGACTGCCACCATGTAAAGTGTTTTGCCTTCCTGAGGAAAAGTACATGTTAAAGCTTCATTGTTGTGTGATACTAAAGAATTGTTTCCGTATGCTTCATATTTTCTACCATCAGCTGGTTTTCCCTGCAGTAAACAGGAGGTGTGAATACACAGGTGTTCAAGGCCAAGCTTCAACCCAATAAGAATCAACAGCAGCATTTTATGGACTTCCAAGAGCTTCAGATGAGCAGAAACAGTTAGAGCTTCTCTGCTGCTGACAGTCTACAGCAGAAAAGGAGATATTTGGGGAAGTTTTTGAAAGACACTGGCAGAGCAAAGGAGTAGCAGCACTATGCTTGCGATCTAGATGGACTCAACAGTAAGACTAAGATTGTCGTATTGATTGCCAGAGAGACTAAACCAGCAGCACAAGGAACAGAAAAAGTATGATAGGTATTTCCCCAAAGATTAGATACCCACTTTGCCTTTGTAAGGGAGGGAGGGAGGAAGGGAGTAAAGTTAAGCCTGCAAAGAAGGAAAAGGTGGGGGAAGGTGTTTTAAGATTCAGCTTACTTCTTATTATCCAACTCTGATTTGACTGGTAAGAAGTTTAACTAATTCACCCTAAGTCAAGTCCGGTTTGCCTTTGACAGAAACTGGTGAGTGATCTTTTCTCCCTGTTCTTAACCCACAAGCCTTTCGTTATATTTCCTGTCTCCTGTCCAGTTGAGGGCAGTGACACAGCAGTTTTGGTGGGTATCTGTCACCTATCACAGAGGCTTTCTGCATAGGGTCAGGAAAATCAATAGCAAGCCATCTCTAACACACTCAAGTTTCTTCTTATTTGATATTGACAAGCTAGAAGAAAAACCATGATGTGTCCACATACCTTCTACCACTTGTTTTTCTTCTTCCTCTTTAATTTGGTTAGCTACTTTCTCCAGCTCTTCTTGCAGTTGCGATGAAGATGTATGGGCACGTGCAAATTCATTCAGCGTCTGCCATGCACACTTCAAAGAGCTAATAAAACCCTGTTTCAGATCAGATCCCATACGAGAGAGAGAATCTTTCAACTCTAAAAAGGCAAAAAAAGGGGGGAGGGAAGTCACCATAGAAGAAAGATGTAAAATTATAAACAATAACCACAATGATGAAACCCTGCTTTTCCTAATAATTGGGATTTTTGTTGAGAAACAGGCTGCTGTCTTGAACATGTGTTTCTTGCTTCTTTATTCTACTGAAAAAGGATTAAGTGAAATGCAATTAATGCACCATTGGTTTCTCACTGAATGGGTCAATGACTTAAAACCTACTAGCACAGGAAAGAGTCCAACAGCATCCAAATCCAGAAGGGCCCGCAAAAATAGCTTCAGCAACTAATCCCTGACCACCACCCCCCACAATCACTCCTAACATCCTGTGCTAAAGGAAGAGTATAGAGAGAGTAGTTTGAAACTCCAGCAGAGCAGAAGAGCTGACAAGATCTGCCAAAGTCACTTGCAGTAGCAGTGATTTAGAGAAGCACTCCAAGACAACTCTAGCCTGTAATTCTGCTACAGCTCAGTAACTGTGTCACCAGTAACTAAGCTGCCATTCAATACTGGTGAGAAACTCTGAAGGAGCTCTTCACAATAACTGGTTAGAACCACGTGGATCTGTTCGATCAGGGCTCACAGCTGTTCCATTTTTAAAAGGAATTTCGGAAGCTCAAATCTGGAGGAATTACAATTCTTGCATCTGAATGCAACTGTGAATACCCAATTTATAGGGCTGGGAGGAATCCCCCTCCGATATTTAGGCAAAACATAGAGGCAAATATCCAGGAACATTAATCAGTCCTTTGAAATTTTACAATATTCTAAAGCAAATGAGTAAATTAGGAATGAGATCTATATATAAAAGAAGTTTTCTTTTTACCCAGATGAAGTCTTTTTCTGCCTTTATGATGTGGAATGAGAACTGGTTTTAAATCCAGGTCTTCAATGATCATTGGTTCTAACCTGTAAGCCACTGGATCAAGCTGTGAAGAAGTAATACATTGACATTTAGTTAGCTTAAAAATCATTCTAATTACCACATTTCAGAATAATCCCTATTTATGAACAGAGAACCATTCTGAATTCTGAGCCATTGCAGTTTTTGCCACTACAGGATCATTTATACAAACAAGGCTCATTGCAAGGAAGGGTGGGCTACTGCGAAAGTGGATAGAGTATGCTACATGTCTAATCAAAGATCAATTCTCACTGCTTTTTAAATTGCAGATACATACACAGAAGTTGCTGGTTAAATAAACTTACTCAAACACACTTCCTGCTTGCCATCCCTTAGTATTTCTTGATCTTTACATAAGCAAGCAATTCAGTAAGTAAAGGAGAGAATGTTTATCTTAGATTCTCTGACAGGAGTAGCTCCTTAGGCAACTGCTGGAATTGCTGTGTCTTCCCAGGTTGTTTCATGCTAATTATGGTGTATTAATACAGCGCGGTTGATATTTGGTTGTGCTGTCCTCCACCTCTAACCTTCCAACACCACTGTTTCCTCATCTGACCCTAAACAGCTTCAAGGAGGCCAGAAGGTGAAAATCTAAACTTACAACAAAAAAGTCTAAAGTTTTTTTTTGGTGGCTTTGCTCAAAACCATGTCATTGTGGAGTGAGATTAGCATTAGTTAAGATAGAGGGGAAGAGACACTATCAGAATCAAAGATGGATAAGTAATGAAGGGTGGAATTACATAGACAATTACCAGTTAAAGTGACTCGAGTCATGCTTCATCATATTTGTTATTTTTATAAAAGGCGAAGCTCCAAGGATTACACAAATAAGTGAGAATTCCAGCATTGTTTTTAAAACCTCCATATTTGAGAAGTGAACTGTAGAGGTCTGACCTGGAAGCTAAGGTTTCTTAAACAGAAAGAAGAAACTTATTATTCACATTTATCTTATTTTAAAATCAAACATGATTTTGAGCTGGGTGTTTTCAGGTGACAGTTGTTTGTGTGACTAGAAGAGATTGCAAGGTATTCACATTTAAATGGATTCATTGGGAGATTTACTTACAGACTGATCAGAAAAAGGGAAGTGTTTTTTAAAGGCACTAGCTAATTTAATTGAAATGTGCTTGGTGTGGAAATAGATGGATATGCTTCCAATTTTGTATGTAGGTTGTATTTCAGAATGTGTTTTATAGGATGAATGTGGATAGCGATAGGACAGATTGGAAAAAAGGCAGAAAATGAGTACTTGTAAGTAAAGATTCATCAGTAAGACATTTGGGTATTTGTTTGGGGATAAAGTTCAGTTATTTTTGCATAAAATGCTGACTAAAGATGCAAACTTTGATCTCACACACTTTAAAAAACATTATTATTTAACATTTGTATTGTAGTATGCTTAGGAGCAGCTGGTGCTATCACCATGCTCATTTCCTATATGAAGATAGAGGAAAAGTAGCTGGAATCTCTTGAAGATATTTTTATCATAAATAATGCAAACTAAAATGCAAACTCGTGCTCCTAAATCAGGATTTACAGTGCTTTGTGGTTGGTTATTTCACTATACAAAGTACATTCAAGCTCTGCTGTGCAGCTTGGTGCTCCGTGAGCATTTTAGATTTCTATGGTAACTTTGGTATAGTTTGTATTAGTATTTGTATTTGTATTAGTGAATTCTTGGTGTCCCTGAAGTCACCAGTAAATTGTAATTAATACCAGGATGTCCATAGTTTCCCCATGGATATTACCTTGATCAGATACATGCCATTGTTCTGATCTTCTCTATTAGGGTGTTTCACTGACCACTACTGATGTCTTCCAGCTGTATCCAATACTGAACTTTTCCCGTCTGTGATAGACCACAGGCATTGTCTCATTTTCCAAATCGTAAAAGAGGAATGGTTTTTATTAACCTCAGAGATAGCTGGTCTACAAGATGAGTTAAAAAGCAATGAATTGTCTTGAAATTACTGCGTATTGTATTTCACGTTATTACAGAAGTGTTTAGTAGGCATTCCTCCTTCACAGTGTATTAGTTGAATCATTTTGCCTTTCTGAAGGTTGTATTTGCCTTTCTGAAGTGGTATCTGGTATATTAATATACTAAATTTATCTGACTTTAATTCAATCTTAATAGAATAATAGAATCACAGAATGATTTGGGTAGGAAGAGACCTTAAAGCTCACCCAGTTCCAACCCCTGCCACAGGCAGGGACCCCTTCCACTGGAGCAGCTTGCTCCAAGCCCCTGTGTCCAACCTGGC
>JAVHNF010019190.1:0-12678 GCA_034783455.1 Micropsitta finschii | reverse complement strand
CGACAAGTATACAAAGTACAGGCTGGATAAACAGGCAGTGAGGAGTTCCAGGGAAGCATCCAGAGAGCAACAAGCCACCACGGGCTGGGCAATACACAAGCAAAATTCAGCACCAACCAGAGCAACTCCATCTTCACTTCTAGCCTGAAGAACTTGTTAACCACTTCCAGCCATACCAGTCTAACAAAAATTACTGCCTATCTTATAACATACAACGTGCACCAGGAGAGGTTTACACTGGACATTCACAAGCATGTCTTACTGAGAGGGTGGTCAAGCACTGGAGTTGGCTTCCTAGAGAGGCGATTGATGCCCCAAGCCTTACAGTGTTCAAAAGGCATTTGGACAATGCCCTTAACAACATGCTTTAACTTTTGGTCATTCCTGAATTGCTCAGGCAGTTGGACTAGATGATCACTGTAGAGCCCTTCCAACTGAAATATTATATTCTATTCTAGAAGAATAATTAATTGTACACTAGAGACATAAGCCAGTTTCCTTTGGCAATCAAATAAGAAAATTGGCTTTCCTTGAGCACCAGAAAGACAAAGAAGGGAACTCAGGAGAAGACACATATCTGGAGAATGCATCTCTTCATTAGAAGGATGCTCTTTAATCAAGCCCTTTTCTCTCAGAGTTAAATATGAAACGTTAAAAGAAGGACAAAACTTTAATTAGAACAGAAAGAATAAGAATTGAAAGATATTCTGTTCAGACACCCACACGTTATAGCTATGTTGATTTATTGATGGCAACTATTCTAAAGCAGTAAAAAAATAATCCCAAACACCATGTTAAACTTGAAAGGTTCACGTCTTACTCCTCCTAGCATATGAAATAGTAACTACTGTTGCCCTCTCCAGATCATAGATTAAATTATACATTGAACAAAAAAGGTTGAAGAAAATTGCTCAAAGCCAATGAGGAATTAGGTTTAACAGCAAGAATTAAAAATCATTATGTCCTACCACCACTCTCTTGCTTCTATCCGTAGACAATAGTTTATCCTTTCCACAGTTAACACAGGGAAACACAAGCATGAATGCACTTGAACAAGGTGTTTCCTATTAGATTGTGCAAAATGAGGAAAAGATGCTTTTGGCAGGTGACATTTTCTATAGAGGAAGCTAACATTTTGATAGAAAATATTAACTCATTTCCTTTTAACATGTGGCGAAAATGATAGTCCTTCTGGAGAGCAGAGATCAACCTTTTGTGGTTCGTTGTTTGAAACTCAGTATTTCTCCAAACAAAAGTAGCCCTGAAAATCTCTTCCTTTCTGCATCTCCCATATGACTCCTTACAGAAAGAAAATCCAGAAAGACCTAAGTTCAGAGAATTTAGAATGGTCGTAGCCTTGATCTCTTACAGGATTCCCCCTATCCCAGCCCCCCCCAGATGAGACTTTTTTCCTTCCTTTTTTTCAGTGCTGCGACCTGCAATTCCTTTTAAGTTGACTGAGGCACCAGGCAGGTACCAAAGTGAAGCTAAGTCCTGTGAGAATGAACTTTAGCTATGTTTATAACCACAAGTAGAAACCCATATTTATGAACAAAAAAGGGACTTAGAATCACTAGTTATTTGAAACACATTTAACAGACCATTAACATGCAGTTACTGTATTTACTGTTTTGCCATTGAAATGAATTGTACACACAAACAACATGCTAAAAAAAAAAACTAAAATCATTTGTTTCTTCCTAGGCACATCCCTTCTCCCTTTTCCTGTTGCCCAAAATTGAAATAAAAGCTAACACTGAGTAGAACTGAGCTGACCTCTGTTAAAAAATGCTGATGAATGAAAGGGCTTCAGTTCAGTTGCCACACAGACTCGTAGATCATGGTGATTATAGAACAAATCAAATATGAGATGGAAAGTACTTGCCAAGTGGCTAAAAGACAAAGTCTGTATTAAAAAAATTAGTTGTATGCTTGTTTGCTTTTGGACAAAGAGTTTGTGTGTTATAGAAATGTCTTTTGGGTTAATTTCAACTTAATAAAAAGCCCATGATCTTCAGTGGTTTCTTTCATGTACTTCAAAACAACTTTGACAACTTTCGCAGTTGCTCATTTCTGTGTGTGTACAGAGCCTTTCTTCCATCTGTCCTTACTAAGGAAACATAACCTCAAATACGGTTGGTTGGATTGTATTCTTAAGAAAAGGTTAGAACTGGGATCCTTCCTAACCTGGCACAGCCAAAATTTGAAGAGGGCATAAAAAAACCCCAAACCAAAGCCACAGACAAACAACACCCCACCCCAAACCTTCATACTAACACAGCTCCTCTATCCTGGAAAGCTGGTGGGTTTTGTAAATGTTTACTGAGTATGCAGCTTAGTATTTAACTTACTGATCTCAGAAGTATCTTATGGAATAAATCAAGATCATAACACCGTATCTGCTGGCAAAAGGCTAAAAAGGTTCTAACATTTAAAAAGCTTATGGCAAATAATTTTTTGATGGTCTTCATATAGCTCCTCTTCCAAAGACGCTGTTTCCCCCTCTCTCATTCTCATGCCACTCAATTATTCTATGTTCATTACGCAGATTGAAGTCTTATTCAGTTTCCCTATTACATCACCTATAGTGCTCTATTCGAACTGAACGGACATTTCAGACAGGTTCCTGGTGTTGCCTCTACTCAAGCTTTTCATTAACTTCAGTGATAAAACACTATAGCTATATAAAATCTGCAGACACACTATTCTTGAGGATTTAATTCAAAATTAATTGTAGCAATAAGTGCTCCAAAAGGCATAACATAAAATTCACTAAGATAAACAGAACACGCTGTATCTTTTAGAATAAATGAGGCTCATCTATATGAAATACTAATTAACCAGTCATTCTGTTCTGATGAAAAGCATCTCAAAGAGATACCAAACAGAAAACTGATGGCGAGTCCAAGGGTTTTTTTTCTCCTGAGATATAATACGGCAAGTGTTACAGGCACAAGAGAATTCATTATGTCCTAGCAGACACTAATCAATTACAGCCATATATTTCTGTTTGTACACAATATACACAAACCAAGATGTACACAAACAAGAAAACCTAGATCACAGTGAGGCAAGAGTTTTGGAAAGGAAAAAGGGACAGCACTACCTGTGCTAAAGAGTCATTCAGCTTAGAAAAGGTTGTTATATGAACGACCAAACGGTTGTGCAAAGATCTGTGGAATCCTCATCCTTTCAAAGGACAAATTAAGCAAGTTTCAGGCTTAAGAACTGGTAAAATGGATGGTATCTAGGATTAAGGAAAATTCATTTTCTTCATTGCTGCAGGGTTCTATTTGTTTGCTTAAACTACAAGCAGCTTCAGAAGTCCTAGAGGAAAGAGAAATTTAACCTGATTCTGCGAAAAGGAAACAGGACTTTTTTAAACCCTTATCTTTACAGAGCTGGTGCTTCTACCACTAGAACAAAAAAGGAAAACTGTAGAAACACTGACAGTTAAAGAATGGCTGAACCTAACCCATCTATTTCTTAAATAGAATAAAACTGTTGATCTTTCTGATAGCTGGTGTAAAGATACATTACAAGACTATATTTAAATGTTAGTATCTCATTTAATATTGATAAACTATCTTTTACAAATTAATACAATGTGAAAATCATCATGACCATACAAAATCAAAACATGTACTGCAAATTCTTATTATTGCACAATAATTTCTGTACAAGGAAGAACGCTGATTCCATTTTATGATTACATTTACTACCAAAATGAATCAATAAAGAGGAAACGAGATGACTGAGTAGCTAAATAGCACTATCTAAAAACTACATACAACATACCATTACATTTCATTACCTTGCAGGAAAAAGGGCAATGCCTACTATGCTGTTACAGGAGCTAATAAACAAAAAGCCCATATGTTCTTTTGAGAAAGTGCAAGTGCAATTTCTCTGCAACTGTTTGCTGTTTCTGCTGAGGTGGAAGCCAAGATGCACCTAAACCAACCTGGAATGTTATTACCAGATTGCTTCAGAATGCCCTTGCCTCACCACAGCCAAGAAAAAAAGCAACATACAAGTTGTTGAAGACATACTTAACCATCACACAATCTGCTGCAGAAGCAACGAGGCAGTAGGTAAAGTATGTAGGCAATTCATTTAGCTATAATCATCTTACAAAGCCAGACCACTTCCAGCTAGCAGAATTCTGCTCTGCATGGTGTTTTATGTGCAACACTTAATGGCTGGAATGCTGCTGTTTCTAAGGAGAAGGATATCCAAGTATTTATGTGTATACTTGCAACCTGACATCTCTGCAGAGAAAAATTACCATGCTGTTGTGCTATCTTAGAGCAGGGACTCATTAGTATTTACCATTTCACAAGACAGTCTTACATACAATCCCCTTACTAGATGGCCCTCGTGATGGGAGAATCTCATTAGCATCCTCCTGACTGTTCCGTTTACCGTATGTTTGGCTTTGAAATAAGGTAGCAGGGGTAAAAATAACTTTGCATGTCTCCTCTGCTTCTGTGTCACATACATTGTTTAGGAGGTCTCTTTCTTCAAACGTGTTCAGGCTGCTGTCCTCCAAGAAGTATTCAGATGCAGGAGCAGTTCATCTAATTTCACTGAATGCACAAGAATGTCTGAGCACGCATACTTTGGTGGTTTGGCACTTTCTGACATTGAAGTGGCATTTCTCAAGAGGCAGTGGCATAACGATCTTTCCATCAGTAAACAGCAGGAATAGTGAGGTTTTAAGAGGAAGTACCACATGCTATTTTCAACTTCTAAGCTTCCTAGTCATACGGCTTATTCTTACAGCCTTAACAAACAATGATAAACATATATTGCCAGGCATAATCTACTCTTCCGCATTTAACATTACTATAAAAATACGTTTCAGCCAGTAGACAAATACAAGAGTCTTGTTTGAGAACAAACAGGATCTTTCATTGGAACATATGACAGAATTGTGATGAAAATGTCACACAAGCTCTTTTGCAGCAGTTAAAATACACAATGGTCAGTCCCCCAAGTGTCTGAAAAGTTCTGAGTTTCAAGCTTCACTAGTATACATTTCACTGAATAGTGTAAGAGTTAAAGGGGACCTCAGAATTTGGAGTATTCATTTTTGGTTCTTGTCTGCAGCAAAACACCAGATGACAGAGGTAGAAAGGCAGTAGAACTGACTGTTTTAGGAGGATGGATAACTCCCATCACTGCAGTACTTTTATAAACAGTCCTGAGAAATACTGGTCAGGAATAACCTACGAGTAACTGGTCCTGTCTTGAGATGGCTGAATTTCCTTTTAAGTCTTACAAGAAGTAATTTGCCTTTTTTAATGTTTACATTTCCCTTCTAAATGAACAACTTCCAGATCGTTGTTACAGTTCAGAACATGTGCACAAGTTTGATTACAAAAACATATATTAAAAACTTCCTAATAGACAAATTTATGTTTCTTTTCTAGGATGGGTACTTTTCTCTTATGAACCCCTCCCCCCAAAAAAACAAAACAAAAACCCAAACAAAAACTAAAACAAACCAAAACCCCCCAGTAACCCCCAAACCAAAACCCCCAAACCAATCACAACTAAAAAGTCCGACAAATCAGTATAGACTATTGTTATGAGAACTGATGAGTTCAGCTCACTTTTATCCACATCTTTACTTTTAGTGGGACCTGAGAAAGCTGATACATCCTACTGCCTCATGAGAAGTAACTAAAAAAAGAGGACAACAATCTGAAATCCCTCGTGATCTCAGGTAGCAACTTGAAACACATATGAAAAGGCAGAAATTACAGAATACAGTCCCTTGAAAGAAGATGCAAGGGACATCTTCAATTATCTAATGTCTAAAAGGGCAAAAGTCTAAAAATTGCCCATCTGAAGAGACAAGAGTGGTCAAGACTTTCTGACAGTTGAATTTCACAGTGAGATTGAATTCCATAATTTACACCTGAGGGATAAGCAAGTTTTATAGCCCTCATCAATACAAATAAAATCAGCATGGTCGAACTATTCAGTTAGGTCCTAAATCATATCAAGGCCAGAAGCAACCACAAACAGAATGGAAATCTATGCATAAAATTTATGAAACGATTATTGCATGCAAGTATTACATACTTGTGGTCCCTTTTTGTTATCAAACCTGCAGGTCCAACCAGAAGGTTAATTAAGAACACAGTTAATGGTTAGAGCTTCAGTAATTGCCATCATTATAAAACCCAGCAGCTCTATGAAAATATTGCATCAGCTGGTTTTCCATTTCACAAGGGAAGGATGGTCTAGTTTTGACATTATCCAGTGCCAGATACAAATATGACTGCGATTAAATCCTTTCTTTGCTCTGAACCTCCTGTGTGAAGTCTGTCAAACTGATACATCATCTTTAACACATTTCTCAACTACAAAATACTGCTTTGTTTCATGGGGATTAACAAAGAAGAATACATTTAAAAGACTGTGAAATTGATATTTTGGCAAGATGGACCACACAAGAGCTTTAAAGAGGTACAAACCAGATACTCAAATTTGATCAAGTTTTTTGCCCTTAAATGCATGACTGAGAACTTAAGCATGTATAAACTGAAACGGACCTACATTAAATGAATCACAGTCCCCACAAAATTTACCACTGCTATAACTTGACTTAAGTTAGTGAAGCTGTGACTACTTAAACCCAGTAGTAAATTTAGCCTTGAGTGCTGTTTCAACTCTCCTCTTTCCAACAGGAAGTGAAGGTAATTAATTTCTGCTCTGTGTAAGTAGATGCTGGCTATATATTAGCCATCTCTAATAATTTACACATTTGATGAATAGACTTTGGAGGAGTTTTCTGAAGCGCACATTACCAGGTTTTGCATTAGAATTTGAATGCATGTTTGTAATACCTGAGCCCATAAACTGAAAATTTATTATCAAGGCTACCTTAAGTTGCAGTTTCCATTAAAAAAGCACCGTCCCATTAGAAAATCTCAAATATTACAAACACTAATAACAGCTAGCATCAGTACTGTAAGAAGGTCAAAACTCATTTCACTTAACACCAAAACTGAGATAGTTCAAATGATACCAAGACATGGGGATATTTACAGCCTATAGAGACACTGAATGATTACTCTTTCTCCTTTACTAATGATGCCATATTTCAGTGCTAAAATAGTAGACTTTAATAGTCTTCCATGAGAAAAAAGAGAAACCCAGATAAGAAACTAAGCAACTATCAAACCAACATTGAATAAATGGTAATTTTATACGCCAGCTGTCATAAAATCTTCCAGCTCTTCCCTGTGAATGTCACTTTATTTTATAAAGACATGAATGAAGACAACAAAATATTACTGAACAATTTACAAACTTGTGTGTTTGAGCACAGATGCTCCCCCATTAGTTTATTTTGCCATTACTCAACTGTAACACTGTAACAACACAACCAACACCACCTGAACTGTGATGTGGGTCCAGCTGAAATATTGTCTCTTAAGTGGCAAGGTCATCACTTTGAGGCTAAAATCACACAAAATTCCAAGTTCTAACCACTAGGAAAGAACCTCCAAAACGTACACTACAAATTTCTATATTATTTCCATGACATATTCATCAAGTGAACTTGAAAATCTTCCTAACATGCTTGTATTACAAGATAAAACAAATACCAGGATTAAGGGTTTGTTGGGGGTTTTTTGGTTGGCTGGTTTTGTTTGGGTTTAATCCTGAAGTTATTTTGAAGTAATCTCAATTTGACATGCAGTGTAACATTAGTTTTTTACAAATAAGATAAACCAGGAAAAACAAGTGAATCCCATGGACAGAGCAGTGTTAAAGCTCACATTTATAAGGCCACATGTTAGCAGTTCAGTTTGGACAGATGGAGTGGTGTATTGGAACAACAGCAGAAAAAAGTTCATGCTCCTAAGCAGCAAGCACGAAACACACCAAAATTTGCCTACAGAAATATTCGATACGATACAGTTTTTGCCCTATACTTTCCTTATGAGTTAGCAATACACTTTCAAGCACATCAGTTTTATGGTAAGCAAATAAGTAAAAAAGTTAAAAAAAATTAAATTGTTAGCATGGCAAGCTCTTGAGCAAGGTAACATTGTCAAAATAAAGACTTATGACTTAATACAAACATGGGCTGAGTGAATTTGAGTCAGCTGAATGTAGTCA
Organism: Micropsitta finschii; assembly: GCA_034783455.1. Classification (NCBI taxonomy): domain Eukaryota; kingdom Metazoa; phylum Chordata; class Aves; order Psittaciformes; family Psittacidae; genus Micropsitta; species Micropsitta finschii. Next base: position 4,536 of record JAVHNF010019190.1, on the reverse strand, counting down.
TCAGAATTAAATGAAGAGAAGTTCTGAGAGAAGTAAACAGAAGACGTACCTGTTTTAATGTTTTTGACTCCTGTCCACAAAGGTCTAATAGCACTTTTTCTTTTCACATGCATACAAATAATACCTGCAGGAAGGTTAGTGCTGATGTAAGACACCAGATTGATAGCCCTAGGGATTGAGTTTCTGTTTATACAGAGAACAGATATAGCACAGAGTGAGACAGTTTGTACCCCTGCCAAAATGCCTCACAATACACAGCTTATGAAACAGTTTTCACACCACAGGACCCTTTGCCTCACCACTAAAAATGTCAAAAATATTTTCCCTTATAATGAACACTAAGCAGCAATAAGACATGGACACTGTTATTAGCATCAGGAGCGACAGGATTCAAGCACTAAGCAGCAATAAGACATGGACACTGTTATTAGCATCAGGAGCGACAGGATTCAAGCCACTGGCTCATTTAAAAAGAGTATTTTTGTGCTGAAAGACTCTTTTGTCACTTGTGAACTTTGCTGCAATGTTTGTAAGGCTGCAAAGTCAACCCTTTCGTATTAAACAGCGTGTTATTATATCAGAAAAACAGCAAAGGAGGAGTGGTTTAACATCTATTTTTTTTTTAAATAAGCTCACATTAACAAACATGACCATACACCTGGTTCTCAGAAACTAGCTCAAAGGAGAACTTAATAGTTCCGCTTAATTGGTACCTGAGCACTGACTCTCCAGTCATCTGCTCACTTCTAATGGACAGTTATTCTCTATTAATCAGGTTTTCAGCACTAGGCTGGAAGCTACACTGTCACATGGCGCAGGCTGGATTCCAAGGAACCTTCCCTTACTACTAATAGCTTGGCCAAACAGCAAAAAAAACCTCTCCCACCATCATCCAGTCATTTTTCATCAACAGATCACACACACAGAAAAGCAGTACATTAAGGTTTGTAGAGCATAGCGGCTCTAAATGCAAAACTGCTGACTTCATTATAAAGACCAGTTTTCACTTTGAAGGAAGATGTCCAATAAAACCCACAGTTTACAAACTTACTGGATCTCAAACCAGATTGTGGCATAGCATTAAATGTTACTTCAGTCCTTGGGACATTTCCTTTGTGCATGTATGGACCTGGAGTGGGGGGCAGCGATGACGAGGGATTAGGACAGAAGAATGAAGCAATTCTCAGACTGATCTTTAAAATCCAGCTCTGCCTAGAGATGGTTTTCCTGACTGCACAGCACTTAGAACACTCTTGAAGAAAACTCTTACAACTCCTACTATTTTCCTTGTTCACTCTCCAAAGTATTACAAGATTACTGAAGCATGTTGAATACAATTAGTGAAAACAATAATTCTGTGGCATCCTGCATCTCCACAAAGAGATGCTTCTGCCAATTCAAGCACATAGCAGGTTGTTTTATTTTCACAGTGCTGAAGCTAATAAGCAGAAATGATACTTTCAGCTCTTTTTCTGAACATCAGTTCTGTTGTAAGCTTTGTAAGAAATTCACATTAGAGGTAGTATTTAATAACAGGTAAGGCTTTCGATACATGAATAACTAAGAAAAAAAGATCAGTATTAAGAGTGAATTATAAATTTTACAATAGGTCAATGATAAAATGGGATATGGTGAATAGAAAGATAACGAGTTTCTGAAGCAATTATACACTAATGAACTTAATCTATATTCTGAGCCAAATAGGACACTCTAATAACAAATACCACTACCAGGACAGGAAAATTCATGATCCTGCAAATTTCCATTTACATACCTCTTGGAGTTCTTGTATGCAGGATGGGAATTCTACTGAATTTGTACAAAAAACAAAGTAGGGGCATAAGAGTTTCAAAAACTGAGATCAAGATTAATGTACTATTGCAATTTTCCCCCTTAGAAATGCTTCTCAGTATTAACTAGGGATAAGTGCTTAATACATAGCAAAATAATACTAATGCTTTCATATTAACCTAAAAAAATGAACTTTCAATGGAGCCAAATAAAAGCACAAGACATTTAGAACCACCAGGAAGAAAAATTTCTTTTTGCTGATCTTTTTGACCCATACAACTAATAAGCTGTTCCCATTCAAGCATAGGCTGGAATCCAATCAAACAGGTAAGCCTTTTGATTCTTTCTCTGATTTAGTTCAAAAACAATAATTAGGAGGAAACAATAATTTCAGAGCAATCAACAATGCACTTAAATTACAAGAACATAGGCTCTATGAGGTAAGACTGTAAATTCAAATATATGCATGTGGCAATAGCTAGATTAAAGTAGAAAATATATGCTACAGTCAGCCATTATCTTAAAAATAACTGTTCAGACATCCTTGGGATACACTTTAATGTATTAAGTTGTCTGCACTGTAATTTCTGAACAAAAACCAAGTACAAAACTTACCATTTTCCTAAGGTTTCAACAGTTTCTCAAAGATAATGACCAGGTCAGAAGGAGGCAGTCCTTTAAGCATGCAGGATTCAGTATATATCTGGCAGTTCTAGAGGGAAGGAGGAAGGGAATAAAGGATCATAAATTTATCCCATAGAGATCTATGGCTCAATGCAGCCAAGTGCTAAGCTGAAGTAAATAAAAATGCGAAGAAAACTGCATCACTTCTAAGTGTACAAAGAATTGTCAGGGCACTTTGTCTCTACTCAGCAAACACTACTTTAAGCAATCTTAGGCTCAACAGCCCATTCACACAACACAACACTCCTGAGCTCTCTGACTGGCAACAAAAAGTTCCAAAACTCTTTAATTAACCTAAAAATACATTGAATGCTACGTGGTAATACAGCAACTGTACATAACCTTTCTGTGGCCATAGCTGTCAACAAAATTTGATACGGACTGCTGAACTGGGACATTACTGAACACTTGCTCTATGAAAATCAAGCTCTGCTCAATAGTCTAAAAGCCCCGTGAATTACTGAATTATCAGACTACTTAGAGAGGAGAAAAGCTATTAAAAACAATGTCCAGTTTAAAACCGGACTGAGGTGTATCACATCGCAATAGTCTGTCCATTTCCCTTAAGACACGGGGCAGACTCTTACAGCACTCAGTGTAAACGATCCGAGTATTTAAAAATAAATTGCAGATATGAAGAACTGCTGCACTCGACATTTGCAGTCTTTCTTAAATTCAGCCCAGCACCTCTTCATGCCACACTGAGATCTGCCAAACAGAGAACAGCAAAGACCCAGTTTTCTGTCCCAGGTTCTGATTAATAAAGATACGTCAAACGGAATGACTTTGTTTAGTAAGTAGGCACATATCACTTTCGCACTTTACAAACAGAGAAAAGAGATACAAGAAATTAAGCTATTTCCACAAAATCATACAGAAAGCTTATTTTTAAGCCGTTAATTTGAAGACCAGTAAACTCAGTGATTGTCAGGTCACTCCTGCCTCCTGCACAAGCTAGGCAGGGAGCAGCGAAACACCTTTGGGAAGAGTCTCTCTCCCCATCCCCAGAACTCCATCACACCGCAGCCACTCACCTGCCACAGACAGGCTTTAACACAGCATCCCTGAAGGACGAGCTCTAGTTTTGCAGAACATGAAAACACTTCGAAGACGGTCCTGAACTTATTTCTCGTTAAGGCATTAAGGAGACTGTTGAAAGAACAACGTTGCTGCTATCGAATTACCGGGTTTACCTAAACCGCAACTGCAAGGCGGTATGGGGCAGAAGTAAGCCGACAAAGATGATGTCGGAGATGCGCCGCAGCAGGATCCTGTACCTGCTGAGGCGGCCGGGCGATACAAAGAACCGAGTCCCGAAGTGACTGTTTAGCTGCTGACGGATCAAAGCCGCCCGTGAACACCCAGGCAAACCTCAAACTAAATACGTAGCTCCTGGGACTTCACCAACCGGACGAGCAGACGTCGCTCCATCGCCGCCCAGCCGAAACCTCCCGCTCCGGAGCGGCCAACCCCGGCCACCCGTCAGACCTCCCCGGCCTGCCCCAGGGCACCGCTCCGGGTGGAGGAGCCGCAGCGCCAGCACCTGACATCCCGGCTGAGGCGGGCAGCGAGCTCGGCTCACCTCAGCCCGCCCGCGCCGGCCTCCCCCTGCCTTCCGCGCTCGCTCCCTTGCTCTCCCCACGTCGGAGCTTCGCCGCCGCCGCCGGAGGGAAGGTGCCGACCTCGCCGTGTCTCCCGGCGACACGACGAGCACGGCACCTTCCCGCCGCCCGCCCGGCGGCCCTCACCCCCCGGTACTCTCCGGAAGGAGGCAGCGGGGTAAACATCCCTCCATCCCCTCCTCCGGCTGCGGCTCAGACCCTGCCAGCTCACCTCAGCCCCGTCGCGGCTCGGGAGTCCGGGACCCGTCGCTCGGCATGGCGTGGAGGTGAGGGGACGGTCCCGTCGCGCCGCGCCGCCGCCGCTGCCGCAAGCTCCTGGCGGTGCAGGGCTGGCAGCCCGACGCTCTGCGCCTGCGCGCTCGCCCCCCCCGGCTCGGCTAAGCGGGTCCCCGTCAACGAAGAAGAGAGGGGCTGTTCCCAGAGGGCTGGCAGTCCCGCG
>JAVHNF010019181.1:2384-16270 GCA_034783455.1 Micropsitta finschii | reverse complement strand
GTTCCCAGGCCGAAAGTCAAAAACACAGCACTGCACCAGCTACTAAGAAGGAGAAAAAATGACTGCTGCTGCTGAACACAGGACACAGTCCTCAGGCACCTCTTCTGATTGCTGTGACCTTACGATGATGACCAGTAATGACTTAGCAATGATGCCCCCATCACAGTCCATGCACTTGTAGATGTCAAGTTTGTCTAAATGATCTATAACCCAATCCTCCTCAACCAAGGGAAAGATTTCTTTCTGCACACCTTCTCCCTAGTCTTCTGGGCCGAGGATTCTTAAGGACTGGCCTTGGCATTAAGACTGAAGCAAAAAAGTTATTCAGTATCCCTACCTTCTCTGTGTCCTATCACCAGCAGGCCCACATTTTCCCTAGTTTTTATTTTGTGATTGATGTGTTTGAAGAAGCCTTTCTTGCTGTCCTTGACAGCCTTAGCCAGATATAATTCCAAATGGGCCTTACGTCTCCTCATCACTTTTCTGCATACTCTTGACAATAGCCCTATATTCACCCTAAGCAGCCTGTCCTTGCTTTCACCTCCTGTATATCTCCTGCTTGTGTTTTGCATTTTGACAGGAATTCCTTGTTCCTCCATGCACCCTGATTGCATGGTGCTTGAAATCAATCCATGCTTGATTTCTTGCCCATGGGGTTGCACTGGTCTTAGTGCAACCCCATGTTGCACTTAGTGCCTGGAGAAAGTGATCTTGAATATTAACCATCTCTCTTGCACCACTCCTCCCACTAGGGCCTGTTCCTATGGGATTCTTCCAAGAAGGTCCCAGAAGTGGCTGAAGTAGCTCTCCTGATGTCCACTGTTGTAATTTTACTTACTGCCCTGCTTCTTCCTTGCATGGTACTGAACTCCATGATCTCATGGTCACTGAAGCCCAGGCTGCTATCAACTTTCACATCACCAACCAGTCCTTCCTTGTTTGCTAATATGAGGTCCAGCAGCACACCTTTCCTTACTGGCCTCTCCATTACCTGTGTCAGAAAGTTACATCAGTACTTTCCAGGAACCTCCTAGATGGTTTGTTGCTCCAGCAGGTGTCATGGTGGCTGAAGTTCCCCATGAGAACCTGCGATTGTGAGGCACAACTTTGTGAGAGAGCTATGCTTGTTTGAATTTCAAAAGCTACTCTTTTCTAATTCATGCTTGCCATCTCCTCAGACTCTAGTCTGAGATGTGCTGATCACATTCAGATCCCTTGGTGACTAATCTGATTGAAAATAATACAATTTATTAAATATAGTTCTGTGAGGACTTGCTAGATCTGTTTAGCTTTTCTTTTTTCCTGCAGAAGAAAAGTATCTGTTTATGTATTATGCCATGTAATTCAGATATGTGGATAGTAAAACATATTGATTATCTGCATGTGAGGATTTTCCTTATATATCATTCAGTACTATGCAATAAAGCAGAAAATCCTTCTTAATACAAAAACTTTGGATATCCTGCCTGCTGCAGTCAGCAGTCAGTGCACATGTGGAGCTGACAGGTTAATATTGCCCAAGAACAAATGACCATTTGGGTGGAGCAGCCTCGACTTGGTGGATTGGGAAACATGTTGCATGCATCATCCACAGAAAGGGCACAGGCTTGGACAATTTGCCTGTCCAGAATGGCTGCACAGGGGCAGGCTACACTGGGAGACTCGAGCAGAGGAGCAACTTCAAGGTGCAAGAATTGATGCAGTCTTCCTTGTTGCTTTTCCCCCTATTCATCGCCCCGGCCAGGGTATGTTGTTTCTGGTGCTGCTGGGTGCATGGTTGAGTCACTTGCTTCCAGACAACTCATTGCAGACTGTGACTCACTCATTGACAGACCTGGTGGAGCTACCACATCACAGGGGTGACAATCTGGTTGCCCACATCTGTAACACTTTGCAGTGCCCATGTCCCCCGCCAGAATCACATTAAACCCCTCAGAGAGGTCCAAGGCCATCATCCTGTGCTTTCCATGGGGCTTTCCCTCCACCTGAGAAAAAAGACACAGTCTAGTAGCTGAGGGCAAGCAAAACATATTGCAGGCAAGTGCAATGGAGGTGTTGATGGGTAACAGATCAGCTACTTACCTAAAGGGTGTGCTGGCTGGCTGCCTGGCTCCTCATTCCGAAGCCTGAGGAAGTAGTTGAGTTTCCTGCTTACATGGCTTCTGCTTAAGCACCCAGGTGGACTAAACAGTTTCAAGCCTCTTATATGTGAAGAGAAGTTTCTATTTTATTTATTTCTAGGACACACATAACCAAAGGCATCCCTTATTGTCAGTCCAAATAAGCAGAAAGCGACTTTGAGCACTCTTCATCTCTCCCCATTCATCTCTCTCTATTTCATCTAACAAGACATCTAGGTTGTTTGTACAGTTCACAGGGAGAGGGGTATATTTCACATGCACAATTTATCCTGCCTAAATTGTATTTACAGGTAAATGTGTGACAGTGTTAGGCAATGTAAATACATTATTGTAAAGAAAATAAAGACCCTTCAGAAGAAGAAAAACTTTCCCTCCAACATCAGCTAGGACTGGAAAGAAAACAATGTGGAACAGATGAGTCCCTGCACAGGATGTAGGGCTGCTGTCTCCAGGTTCACTGTCACTTTGGGCATATAGAGTGATGAGATGCATGAGTTCAAGAGACAAGGCTCCTACTTATATTTTTGTGCACTTCAATCCTTCTTTGGCATGGCTTACACTGGAAAAGGAAGTGCTGAGGTGCTAAGAGAAAATTTCCCTTTCTATCATCCCCAAGGCAGATGTTCTGACTTTTTTTGCTCCCTCTGGGAAATTTACAATTGAGCCCATCACCAAGTTTGTCTAAATAAATGAAGGCAGACTTTTTAGTTTGAGATATGTGATCAGCTCAGGTGATTATCCAGCTTTCATGCTTCTACTTTCACCTGCATTTTGATAGTTGCCAGCCATCAGGTTGCTAATATTGCAGCACAAAATCTGTCAGACAGATATATGTCTAGCAAACAGTTGGCAGTGATGACTGTAGCCAAAATCTCATTCTTGTTCCCAGATCATTGTAACAGAGGAACTGTGTGAGTATAAATTCTTTTGTTCATACACACATGTGTACACACATAATCCTCAAGGTTAAAGCACACATTAGTCTCTGCTTGGCACTAGTTTGAGGGAATTCAGAATAAACAAAGTCATTCCACAGTTCATTACACCAGAAGCTGAGAAAGCCTTTAAAAATGAAAATGCTAATTCAGGAAAGGAAAAGACTATTATAAATGAATCAATGTGTTAAGAAACACAGCATTTAGGCTGCTAACAAATGTACTTTCTGGCTACCTAACAGAAATCCATTTCAGAAGGCAGTAGGTATTTTTAAGCACCCATAAAAGAAGAGAAACAAAAACAAAAAAAAGGAGTAAGGATGCTTTTCTCTTGTCTAGGATTGCAGCTATGGTGGCATAAATGCAGAAACCATAAAAATCCTGGAGTACTTGTTAAACATTAACTGATACTTTTACTTCCTAAAAGTAATTGATTTCTGAATTTTTGTTAGCAGCTGCTGAACTTTTTTTAGTATAGATTATGCAGGAATTAGTTGAACTTTTCTCTCATTTCCATGATCAGCAGGTAGGTACCTGTAATGCCTGCTTTAAAAGTTAGTGAGCAAGAAAAACCTACTTTTTCCTAAACCTTCCTGAAAACTGAAGATCGAATAAGCAGGGCATTGGTGATGCAAAGCTGTAATTTAAATAATGAAGGGCCATAAGGCAGCACTTTTTCTTGTACAATTTGGCATACACAGTTCATGGCACAGGCTTTTATCTACTGTCAGAAGAACAGGCCTGACTCACAGGCAGCCTGTGGCCACTGCCGTGACTGTACGTTGCCACGCTTGCAGCGCATGCACAGATGTGCAGCTGTCATGCATATGTGGGTGAAACTGCTGATGAATCCATTCAAAGTTCCACAAAGCCAGACTTTATGATAATTTCAACCTTTGAGGCTGATAAAGACCATAGTTTTCATGCATCTTTTGCCATTCTACATCAGATTAAGATGGGATATGAAAGCTGAGACACTACGAAGATGGCTCTTCTCATAGAAGTCAGCATCCACTTTTGTTTCCAGAGACTCAGTAGCTCTAAGCAATGGGTATGGTCCCACTGTGTGCTGGGGAGGAGGAGGCAGGTGACTTGCAAAGAGACCTCACACCTCAGAAAGACTCTGCATCTTCTTATACCTCTTTCTCATCATGCTCTGGAAGTGTTGTTGGGAGCATTTTTTAAGCCCAACAGCCAGTGGATATGATGTTGTCCTTCCCCAACTACTTCAGCCCATCTGACAATTTGTAAGCTGTGAAAAATGATCTCTCCATGGCTAAGCAGTTCCTGTCCAGCTACACATGAAGGCAAGGCTGAAACTACCTGTTGATGTGTGAAGCCAGATGACCTGCTTTATACACCTCTGATGACCAGAGACGTAAGCAGACGGGAATCACATGGCCAGTGGTTGCCCCCAGGTCATGGAGTATGCATGGTCTTATTCTCACAAAGTTTCCAGGATTGTGGAAACGATTGTTGAGACAACTGTTGAGACTTAGGAAAAAAGAAAAAATAAAAGAATCCACACACCTCCAAAAAAAACCCCACCCAACCAAAAAAAAAAACAATACAAAACCTCAACCCTAAAACAGAAAGAAAATTGGTATTTCTACTATTTCTTTTGCATTGTTGGCTTATACCAAAGTTTAGCTGCAGCTTCTTTTCTGCAGCTGTGGATAGCAGAAGCTCACTTCTTTACAACCAGCACAGTCCAAGATTTTCACATGATCATAAGAGCCTGGAACCAAAGTTTTAAAGACAAAGCTTCATAACAGCAAGATTTTTTGTGGAGTCAGAAGAATTGGCAGTACTTGCTTTGCAACTCAGTTATACAAAGAATCCAATGCTTGTAGCAACTTGGAGAAAACACCCCAAATTTTTGGCATGACTCTTAGAAGAGAAATCCTGAGCTTTTAAGGGTTGTTTTCTTTCTGTTTTTTTTTTCCCAGTCAGGCCTGAGGCAGCTGGTAGAAAAATATACTCTTTCTAGTAGTGCAATTATGATTTCTGTACAAGCATAATGATTTATATAATAATGTATGGCACCTTCAGGAGAAAGCTTCTGGAGACAGGATGTTTTATAACAATTAGAAATATAGATCCTCTTCCACACTTACCCATAATGCTTTTACTAATACTCAGCTGTAATAAATGCTTGCTTTCTTTCTTTCCAGACCAAAACAGAGTCTGGAGAACGTATGAAATATTTATACAATATTTGCAAACATGTTATGCAAAATCTATTTAATACATGGTGTTGGCACTTTAAGATATAGAATGAACCAGGCGTTGCTTTCCAGGCAGGGACAGTGTCCTGGGTTCAGGACAGACAGACATGGCTTGCACAACAAGCAGAAGGTTATCTCCTAGGGGCCACAGCAAGAGCAGGCTCCGAGGCTGCCTGGACACTGCACACCTCTCTGTGTTCACTTATTTCCTTGTCCCTTTTCTGTTCCTTACATGGTGCTAATGGTCAGAAGCCTCCTCATGCAACCCTCCCAGGTTCCACACTCATCTCCCAGGGTACCATGTTGAAGACATGACTTGTTCCTGTTCAAAGGCCATTGGGCTTAGATAGAGGACATGTTCGCCTACACTGATAGCATTCCCTAAAGTGCTGTCACTATTGGTTGGACACCACTGTGCTGCAGGACTTCTCTTTCCAAGACTCATGAGCCTCATAGACCTGAGGAGGAAAGTTCCACAGCCAGTAGAGTGCCTTTCTCAGGGTGCTCCAGCGTCCAGGACGGTGGTGGCGGCCCATGCACAGGATAAGTACTGCTGGGAAAAGTGAGCTAGACGTGGAGTTTCACGTCTGTTCCTGTTTAAATTCATTGAACATTAAGAGCCACAGAAGCGGAACAAACTTTCTGAGGCTGCTGATCTCATTGGCAGCAGAGCACATTGCTGATCTTTTGCGTAATGTTTACCTCCTTTGCTTCAGTGGCATTTAACTGAGACAGTTTGAAAACATGGCAATAAGCAGGGATGTGGCAGACTTCATCTGGAAAGGGTTGTCTTTACAAAGATTTAGCCTGCATCATGATGTTTCCCAAGGGAGTTTATAACCTCAGTTGTATCTGGAGAAAGACAAGAGGGTATGTGCCTGTGTGACAGCCACCGTAACAGCTGAGACACCACTGGCTTATATGTATATCTGAATAGATACAGAACTATAAGCTGGCTAAGAATTAACATCAGGGGCTATAGGTGCTCCTTGTAACAGACTTTGAGTAGTGGATTACAGGCAAAGAAAAGTAACATTCCTATGACAAAACACAGCTAACTTGAATCCATTCTCCTGCTTCTTGAACATGAATAAATATCTTGGTGGTAAAAACAAGCTACTAATTAACAGTAAGGAAGACACCAAAGCCAAAGTAATAACAATTAGTTTTGCAGTCATAGGCTGTCACTCCATCACCTCTTTGTCTCTAGCTCGTGCTACTTGAGCCCCACATTTGGGGACAATCTTTTAGTAGATCCTATAGGAATAAAACAAGGGTTAATGGTTTTAAACTGAAAGAGGGTTGATTTATATTAGATACTAGTAAGAAATTCTTTACTGTGAGGGTGATGAGACACTGGAACATGTTGCCCAGAGAAGCTGTGGCTGACCCATCCATGGCAGTGTTCAAGGCCAGGTTAGATGAGGCTTTGAGCAACCTCGTCTAGTGGAAGGTGTCCCTACCCATGGCAGGGGGGATTAGAACTAGGTGATCTTTAAGGTCCCGTTCAACCCAAACCATTCTATGATTCTATTACTCTATGATCAGTCTGGACTGTCAGACTTGCCACTTGTCACGTTCTGGGATTTCCCTGCTTATGGAGTGGCAGACATGCAAAGCAGATGACAGGTCTGTTAATGCTGGATACTTCTAGAAAAGTAAAAGGTACCCCTTATTTTTCAGAGTCAGGGGAGTTATTTTAAAAATCAGTAAAGTGAAAGGAAAATACACCCTCTGGGGAAACAATAAACTTTTTTGATTGCAACTTAATTTTGGTTGATTATTTCACTCTCTGGGAGAGTACTCTGAAGTATCAAATGGAAAGGCAATGTTTTAGATGGTTTTCTATGCCTTGGAGCTTTTCTGACCCTGCCTGCCCATTTACTAGAGCTTCCTTACATAGGTTGTCTGTCATTTGTAATGGATTTACACCCCTTCAGCAGGGGTAAGCACTGTACCTGCTACTCAGCAATCTCCTCTTCCCATCCTGCCAGTTGCTTTTCCCAGAGACACCTGTAATGTGATCGCAGTAGCTCCTCTATTACTAGCACCTTTGGACACATTCCCTTCTCTATTCCCCTCCTCACACACCTTTTGTCACACTAATTTGGGGGACTTTTTCTGTGTGTTTCTTCACAGAGTGGATCAGGGATGGATTAGACCATCCCCTCTCCTGCTGAGTAGACTCCCTGAATGGCCTTAGGGATACAATTTGTCAAGGGGTGAATAAGCTCTGAGAAAGGAGGACGCTGTCCCAGATAGAACAGCACCCATGGGATGCCCTGAGTGCTCTGCCTCTAAACCATGTGGGAAAACCTCTCCAGGGAAAACAGCCCAGTTGGTTTTGGGAGAGCTATCTCCTGTGGTAACCAGCTGCTGAGTAGTGTGCCACCAGGTCTTGTGCCACATCTAATGCCTGGCTGGAAAAGCCAAGATATTTGCTTTCCTGATGGGTCACTTATCAGGTGTGAAAGACGTGTTCTGGCATAGAAGCACGCAGCCTCTTGGCTGATGGATAAGGAATGGAGCTTTATGAGGCTTTTAAAAAGCCTGACACACTTTGCTGCTGTAAGTTTGCATGCAGCAACCTTTGATACCAAATGTCTTGTATTTTAAGTTTTCAGGAGATAAAATACAGTTCTCTGAAAGCTTCAGAAATAGTTCAGTAAAGGCATTGGCATCTCCCTTCACACTTGGATGCCTGTCAGCAAAGCAAACCTCCAGGGCTGCACTGGATCTTTAACAACACTCCTGGTCTCTAAAGCTCAAATTAAGATTTTAGACATCAACAAACATGATGCTTTTTCTTTGCTTCTCTTATTTTTTTTTTCCCCAGTGATACTGTTAGCACACTCAAACTCCCTTCCCAGCTGAGCTCTTGCACAGAAACAAATCAGATAAATAATAATGAAACACAGACTGTCATCATCTCTTTCAAAAGATGTCATAACTTCTGATGCCAGAAGAACTTTGGAAGTGTCTGTGTAAAAGATGTGATGATCTTTTCTCTCTTGGACAGTCTCTGGGAACCTGTATTTTCAAGGCTCCTACCAGACAATTCTCTACAGGGATAGCAGAAGCCATTCTGGGGATATTTCTTAGTCCTGTGTCCCATCTAGACCATGGCATGCTGCACCCTGAAGGCAAATATTCTCTCAAAGGCTGGACATGACCAGCTTCCAATATCATTGACTCAGCACTGCTCTATCTTAATTGAATAGTTAATTCTTGTAGATAAAAATAATTTGTTTCTGCATTGGACATTATTTTACTGCTTTGATGTGCTCCAAGAAAAACCCTGTGCAGCATGTTTAATGTTAATACAGATTGTCTGGGGATATTTTATGGCTGATGCATGAGATTTGTACACTCCCACTAACTGATACTCCAAGACCATGAATGCTGAAGTCAAGGAGTACTTAGCTGGGTTTGGCTGGAGCAGCAGCAGTCCTGCTTGCTGGGGAAAATGTGTGGGGCTGGAGATGGGGGCCAGTCATGGCCAAGTTCTGGCTGCTGCAGCACTGCAGAGCCCAGGGCAGGGTGCAAGAAGTGAGTGGAGAGAGACAAGGAGAAGGAGAGGGGTTTGAAGAAAGAGTTGTGGGCAGGTGCTGGAAGCTGACTGCTCATTTCTGCTTGTTCAGCTTTCAGTGCTGAGAGAAATTAGTGACTCCCACAGGGAAGGAACAAAGAACCTCTTTTCACCCCCAGATTTCTGTATTTCGCGTATGGTCTAACCAACATGGTGTAATCTCATGAGTTAAGGTTCTTGATAATGTTTGCTTTGTGTGGAGAGATCTATTTGGGATCTATAAGACATAAATATTAAAAATGTGCATTTTTTTCTAGCATATGCTTTGTGGTCTGACCTGCATATTGCTGCAGATTGGCCAGCTAAGTATCATAGGCTATGCTAAATCAAGCTACTGGTTAACTGAGAATAAGTATGCTGTGAAACAAAATTCAGTTCTGCATGTCCAATAGACCAAGTTGTTCATGCAAGAGGACAGCAAAATCCATAGAGCTTGGTTAAAGAACAGGAGCCTGCTGGGGAAGAGTTTAGAAAAAGCATTGACATATTAGCTGGTTTACATCTCAAATGCCTCAGCACTATTTCAACAGTTCAGCAAATAGCTGCTCCCTTAACTGTTGAACTGAAGAAAAGTTGAGTCCTTTCATCTTTCCTTTCACACTGGGCATGAGAATTGGGCTGTGATGACCTGTGAGCCTGGTGGGACACCTTTGCTGAAGTCAAAGCACATCTGGGTGTCTGCACTGAGTCCCCACACGATAAACCTCAGGACATCTGTGGGGTTACTTACTAGCTCATGAGAGCCCGAAAGGTAAAGAACAAGACAAGGATGACCTAGATTAGATGCAGTCCTCATCAATGAGTAAAGTGATGGTGTAGCAATGCTTTCATTAATGCAGGATTAGGTTCTTGTGCATGTCCTCTGCTCCTCAGCTCTTCTGGTTTGTGCTCCCAAATGGACCAGTCCTCACCTATGTTGTCAGAACTACAGCCTGACATGACTTGTTTGGCAGGCTGTACAGAAAGTAAACTGATTGCTGTAGCAAAGAATGCCTGATGTCCCACATGCTGTATGCTAATTGTTGCTAATGAACTGCTGAACTAAAAAGGCTTAAACTCCATAATTTGGATCAATGTCCACTATTAATTCATCACTGGACACCACCAATAATTTCAAGCTTCGTTAGGCATGAAATTACACTTCTAACCCCTATTTCTCATGTGTGACTTGGATTACCAAGAAAAGGGAGTAATATGGAAAAAAGCAAAACCTCTGCCTGACTTTGCCCAAAGCCCAAATATGTGTGTGGTAAGTGAATGCAGGAATAAATAAAATATTCCACTTTTGATAACAGCTTTCACTTTGGTGCATCTTATTTAAGTGTACCTAGCCAGATTGTCTGAAAGGAATGTCCAATGCATACTGAAGAGTCTGAAGAATATTTGAGATGAGCAACTCACACTGTCCCTTCTCAAATACTGATAAGAAAGCAGTATGGGCTTTTAGAGGGATAGAGTTAATGGGGAAAAAATAAGCATTTGCCTGAGAAGAGCCACTGGACCAGATCTAGGTGACATTGCCTGAATATGGCTGTAGAGAAGTGATGCTCACTGGTAACTGGCTGAGAACACAGTACTGAACCTGCAAGCTTCTGACAGAGTAAGAATATGAGTAACTTACTTCCATTGCAGTCGTTGGAAACTGTAGGGTTGGAAACTATACCTCCAAAGGAGTGATTTTAAGATTAAATCTTTACAAACCTCCCCCCCCCCCAGGTTATCCCTGAGGCGTTAGTTTCTTTCAGACTGATAATTATCATAGAATCATAGAATGGTTTGGGTTGGAAGGGACCTTAAAGATCATCTAGTTCCAACTCCCTTGCCATGGGTAGGGACACATTCCTCTAGACCAGGTTGCTCCACTTCCCATCCAACCTGACCTCGAACACGTCCAGGGATGAGGCATGCACAACTTCTTTGCGCAACCTGTTCCAGTGCCTCACCACTCTCATGATAAAGAATTTCTTCCTAATGTCCCATATAAATTTAAATCTAAATCTGCATCTAATCTAACCTAATCTAATTAAACTAATCTAATCAAACTAATCTAATCTAAATATGCTGTGGACTTTCTGTTGTTTTATGGTTCTGCCCTTCTCATTTACAACAAATGCTCTGTTTCAGTCTGAAAAGACCATTTCTAAACTAGTGAAGTAAGCTGAGCCTTTTTTTGGGGGCCATCTTATATCCACAGAAACAACAAAATTTAAATTAGATGTCTTTTAAATGCCAAATTTCATTATTTCAGGTGGATGTAGTACTTTATATTTAATATTGTTAACAATAGGAAAAAGTAAACAACTGTGCAGTATGCACACAAATACCTAAGCAGAGCCATGGTGATCAGATTTAAAAATAATAAAAAAAGGATTCAGATCTGCCAAGTCTTTAATCCCTTTGTCATACTTTCTTTTTCATTATGACCTCCAAAGCCTCCCTTTCTCTCCTGCTATTTTGTGTTTTCAATTGAAGTGCAGACCCTGGCACTAAGTGTATGAAACAAGATGGGGAAAACAGCCATATGCTTCACTCTTTGTAGATATAAATTGTGGCAAAGAGCCATTTTTAAGGCAAGGAGATGGTTACAGGCCTACATTAAATGTGAGTAAATGAACTCTTGCAAGAATTTGAAACAAAATTGGAAAGATTGAGTCAGCAAAAAATCACTAGTGCAGACGCCCTTAACTTTGCCTTTCCTTCCCTGAAATCAAAGGAAGCGTGCGTGAGCTGAAAGCACTTTGCTGCACTGAGCCTATTAATGGAACCACAAAGTGCCCAGATCAACTTCACTGTATCAAGCAGAAGAAAGGGAAAGCAACAATGAACACCAAAGAGGCTGAGATGGAGCAAACAGAACGTAACGGTTCATACAGATGTGATTAGTAGCCAGTTGCTGCCTCTGTTCATCCAGAAAATACTATATCTATGGATAAACATAAAATTCTGAATGCATTTGCTGTCTTTTGTTTCCTGAAGATATCAAAGTGTGCCACAGAGGAGAATATATAGCAATAATTATGCTCACAGTAGGCTGGCAAGCAGGAGCTTTTTAACCACACACAACAGTAAAGCTGCAGGGGAGATTTCAGTTCGGAGGGAGGATTGTGCAGGGCTTAGAACCGTGTGGTGAGTCCTCCTCCCTTCATAAGTGAGGATAATTGATCATTTCACATCCACAGATGTCCAGGAGCTCTCTTTTATTTTTTGTCCAAAATCTTTCCTTTTCTGTATGGCTCAGATCCCTTTCTCTAAAATGGATGCAGCACAAATTTAGCCAATTGTTCTCTCAACCCAGTATAACAAGATGTTGCTTTTCAAATAGGTGAAAAACTGTCAATCCTGATATTGCTGAAGATTTGGGAGCTTGAGTAGCAATACTCAGAAACCCCCAGAAGGGTCTTAATAGAAACCACATTACGGAATGGTTTCCATATTTCTATAAAATGGAAATCTGGATGCACAAGATTACCTGTTGATTTATTTATGCAAAGCCAGAATTTACAGCCACACTGGTTATTTGTTGTTTCGCTGTGACTGGTTATACAATGATTAGGCAGAGCAACAGATTTCAGCCAGAGTGTCAGCTTGGGTCTTTCATACCTCTATTTGGCTACTATACCTAACAGTGAAGACAGTGAAGACTGAAACAAGTTGTTATTGCCTATGATAAGCAATAAAGTCCTGGGGAAGAGCCTCCACACTTGTGAAGGGTTTTCAACACTGGCAAGTGAGTGCTTGTACTGGAGCTGTTTATGTGGTGAGTTCTTACCCTTTCCATTTGGGGAAATATAACTTGGTGTACAATACTCACAGGTTCCTCTACAGCCATGACTGTATCCTGCATGCTTTTTGTACTAATGCTCTTTTACCATTCTTTTCCTTTTTCTTCTATCGTTCTTCCAAGACCAGCAAAACTGCAGTGTTATTTCCTTGTGGTGCCCAAACTGCTGAAAAGCTTAAAGGTACAGCCACACAGATCTGCTAGAAGCAGGAAAGCTGGGGGTACTGATCCAAGGGAACTGTAAATAGCATAGCAAACAAATAGGATTTGTTCTTGAGATGAAGTCTCAGGAGCTCCTGCATTTCATTTCCATGGAAAGATTAATTTAGTAGAAAAAATGTTATCCACTCCCCTAGCTGCTCTGTGCTCCTTGGTCCCCTAAAGGCTGGGGCTGGGTGGGGTGCAAGCATGGACTTCCTTTTTGCTGCTGGTTTGTAGCCTTTGTTGTAGCCCTGAAGAGCCTGCTGCCAGCCAAGAGATGCCTACAGAGCACAGCAGCCTGAGAGCATTTCAAACCATCTCGTGTTACAGCTGTCGGAGTATACATATCCAACTTAGAAATACTCATGGAGTGAGCTTTAAATTTAACCTAGATTCTCAGATAATAGGAATAGATCATCTTTGACCAGGTGAGTCAGAAAGATTTAAACCCTCCTTTCCAGTGCAAACTCACCTGTTGGGCTCCTGAGAGGGTGACAGAGTGCAGCCAGAGCTCAGGTAGCCAGTTTGCTTTTAGAGACACTTCAGACTGTAACGCTTAAAGTTTTGTCACAGTAGTTTTCATAGCTATCTCACACTAGCTGAGTCCTCACGCTCTTTGCTGTACGGGCAAGTAAAGCAGAGAGGCATGATCCTACCTATTTTCCAGATGAGCACTGAGGCCCTCAGCTCAATTCCAGGTGTCCAGGCACTCAGATCAAGTCCCAGCAGAACAGACTTTGCCTAAAGCAACAGGAAAAGTCTTTGGCAGGGCAGGGACACTATCAACCTTTTTATCTTTGACCAGATGAGGCCACATGATTTAAACTAGTGTTCAGAATCTCAGACTGGCTCCAGATTGCTTTCCTTCTTGGAGCCTTACTAACAAGCAACAAATTATTGTTAAGAACCAATAAACAACATGTGCAAGTTGGGTTTGTAGGGTGGCTTTTGCAGAGCCTTTTGGTGTCTTAAACCAGTGACAATGTCCTCTCATGGGACAGCTCTCGCACA
>JAVHNF010019176.1:0-10449 GCA_034783455.1 Micropsitta finschii | reverse complement strand
AGGCATTGGAACAGGCTTCCCAGGAAAGTGGTGCAATTGCCGTCCCTTGAAGTGTTCAAAAACTGTGTAGATGAGGCCATCAGTGATATGGGTTAGTTGTGATCTTGGCAGTCCTGTGGTAAATCAGTGGACTTGATGATCTTAAAGATCTTTTCCAACCTAGCCAATTCTATGGTTCTAGCTGGGGACATGGAGCGTCCACAGCTCCAGGCTGTGACTGAGGAGCATCCCCATTGAGTTTCATGTCTCCAACCAAAATGGCCTTTTCTCTGTGCCTATGAAGGGCAGCTGGTTAGGCTCCATGAGCCTTACTGGTCAGGGCAAGGGAAGGGAGACAAACTTATCTGCTGTATGGCAGAAAGGCACTCCACTCAGACTGCATGTACCTGGAACAAATAAGGGGGTGTGTTGGGCTTTGTGTAACCAAGGTCACGTCATCTGGCAAGTAAACAGCTGAGCTGAACATTCAGGCTTTCTGCAACTTAGTCCTGTACTTTAATTGCTGTTCATCACTGTTCCTTTCATTACTGGCCAAATCTGTAGCTTAATTCCCTGTTGCAGTATTTCTAGCTCAGTTTTAAGAACTTTATGTTCCCCTGTGAGTGTGAATCAGTGGCCTTGTAGAGGCTTTGAGGCTTTTGCCAGAGTCATCTTAAAGCTTGACTGTTATCCTTGCTGCTACAGCTAGATATGTTTTTAATCATATATTGAGCAATGTGCCTGAGTCCTCCACATATGTGCTAAGTCCTATATGTGATACAATGCTGCTCCCCATAGTAACTCCAGAAGAGCTGTGCGCTAACTCCATGACATTGGATGTCTGAGCCCTAGTGACAACCTTTGGAAAACAGCAGGTTTAGGAAGGAGGAGACATGTCTCCTCCATCTTCTCCTCTCACCCTTGGCTTGCTAGCAGTACTGTGGCTTCTGCTGGGTGTCCTCTGAAGTACTGAAACCTCGCTGTTTTCTGAAGTTTCTGGATCTTTCCTTCATTGAAGAGATAATTAACAAAGATAAATTTGCAAATAAGATCTAATTAAGAGCAAGGCTTTCTGCTGATTTATTTAATAGAAGTTTTTAAGGATCAGGGACTGTTACAATAGCTTTTGTTGTTTGTTGTTTTTTGTTTTTTTTTTTTTGTAAGAAAACTGAGTGTATCAAGAGTTTTGCTCATTGAAAATGTAATTTCAGTGATTAACTTGGAGCGTTAAGCTTAGTGTAATTAAAACATACTGTTGGTTTTTTTAATCCAAAGCCATTTTGCAGTTGATAGTATTGACCTATATATATATATGTGCCGGTTAGATGAAGGAGAAAAGTGCCATAACCAGTGTAATGAAATTGAAAAGAAGCATGGATTGTTTAGAGGGAGAAACAGTAACTTGTGCTTGCAGAAATTCACTGTAAAGTGCTTGTTTGGCAGCCCGTAGTAGAAGGCAAGCTGCAGCTCTCAAGGTTAGAGAGCTTGTACAGTCGCTGGGTATTTCAGCCACATGAGGGGCTGGCACCGATCCATGTGCTGAAAGATTTTACAGATGTGAGCTAGGCAGGGCTGTTGTTTTAGGCAGCCAGTGTGAAGCAGGAAATGACCTGTATGGAGCAGGCTATTAATGAAGAAAGATGTGAGTGACTTGCACCTCTCTGGGATGGCTGAAGGATGTCATTCTGTAAGTTAACCTTATATCGTTCAAGTTTAGCAGATCATAACATCTGGAGTTCACATATGATACAGCTAAAACCCTTTGAAAACTGTCCTAAGTGTAACTTCAAGCTGGCTAAGAAAGGCTGGATGATGTTACAGCGTTTTGATGATGCAGAAGTCTTTCTGCAGAGGCGGAGGTGCAATATATCGTGTTGTACTAATGGTGCAGTGAAAGCTGCACTGTGATACTACTAGTCATTGACTAGACACAACTTCTACTAACTCTGAAAATATTGCTCTGTATGTTTGTATAAATGCTTCAGGATGGAACAGGTTGAATACAATTTTCATGTGTAGCAATTTGTATAGAATGGGTTAAAACAGCCTTAAGCAAGGGTAGATCTAATATTAATCACTTCCACTTTAGACGTTCTTATTTACTAATTTATACTGTCAAGTACCCAGAGGTGATGGAGGTAAGTTGTGTTAATGACTGGGTGCAGTGTGTACTTTTTTGATGACTGAAGGGCTGTTACACATTTTATAAACAGTAATTAGCTAAAGATGCCAACAGATGGAAGAAAGTCTGTATTCTGTCAGAAAGGCAGAGCATAAACTAATCAGAGACCACCTTGCTTACTGCAGGGGAGGAGTGTGTCTCTATCCAAAGTAAACAAAGAATTCTCTTCATCGAGGACTGTATTGACAGGACAAGGGGTAATGGCTTCAAACTGAAACAGGGGAGATTTAGCTTAGTTATAAGGAAGAAATTCTTTACTGCAAGGGTGGTGAGTTACTGGGATGGGTTGCCCAAGGAAGTTGTGAATGATCCATCCCTGTCAGTGTTTAAGGCCAGGCTGGACAGAGCCTTGAGCAACTTCATCTAGTGGAAAGCATTCCTGCGGATGGCAGAGGGGTTGGAACTAGATGATGTTTAAGGTCCTTTCAAACCGAAACCATTCTATGATTATATTTTGGGGAAATATAGCATGATTAATGTAGCATAAAACAGTCCTTTGCAAGATGACTTATACTGCGTCAGAGGTAACCCTAAACTGGTTTTCATGCTGATGTTCATAGGATAATGGTCAGGAAGCATTTATATGTCTCAGTTTAAATACAAAATGTGTGTTTTGCTCATGTACTTTCTGTGAATGTTTTGAAACATTTAAGTCATGTTGAAGTTAAAATGATGTTTTGCTGTAGGCTTTTTTACTGTTTTGCATTTTCATCTTAGATTGTGAATCTTTCTTTGGTCACTTAAAACCAGTAGAAGTTCACTTGACACCAATAGACGTGGTCAGCTCCAGAAGACTGGATGGGATGGTAGAATCTCTGTCACTGTCATATTTAGAATGCAGCGCAAGCAGATCTTACCTCCTTTCATTAATAGTTTGATAATAGGAAAAGCTACTAGAAGTGGGAGCATCAGGGCCATAAAAGCTTTTATCTTGCATGAAGTCTGTAAAGCAATGTTGGTTGCTTTAACTGACAGATTTGCTGAGTTTGCTGGTCTGACAGTCTTTGGTGTGATCTGTTCACAGGCTCTCATGTTGCAGCATTTATGCTGAACTAGCCATACAGTTTTCATATCAATTTTGTTTGCCTTTTTATTTTCTTCCTTTTTTTCTTTTCTTTCTTACAGGAAAGAGAGAAGTGATCGAAGTTAAAAGTTAAAATTCCTATTTAAAATCTATTCAGAATTCGAGGATACTAATTTGCAAAATGGGAAGGCAAACTAAATGATTTCCTGTCGAGCAGGTAGAAGGCTTTATGCCTTTTGATTCAGTAATCCAAAGTAAACAAGGTACGTGCTGCTTCACGAGCATGCCTTGAATGGATTTAGCAAATGTTCTTTCAACAGTCAGCCCCACTGTCTCTGTACCAGCTTTATGGGTGCTCCCAGATTTCAGTAACTGCTTTTTTAGACAATGTCACATTCTGCTTGCTCCTGTTTCACTTGGCTGGAGTGTGTCTATCTGATCGGTAGCTGAGTGCACCAGTTAGGGTGTTGTTGCTGGGCTTTTGTTAGTGAATTTAATTTGTTTCCCTAGATGTAAGGCCCCACAAAGTCAGGACCTGCACACCAAGGTGGCAGCTGCCAGAGCCTGGCTTATTGTCAGTGCTCTTGCTTACATTGTATTTTCAGAATAATGGCAGTTGGTTAGGTTTAGATATGGCCTGTTAAGTAGCTTAAGGAAAGGCGTCCTGTGTGGCTTTAACTCAGAAACCATAATTACAGGTTTTCTCTTTTATGAGCATTTTAGAGGTGTGCAGTGAAGACAGCAATAAATAAGCTTTGTTGGCTTACAGTTCACTTTTCTTAGTCATTCATTTTTATTAACTTAGTTTTTATTAACTTATTTTATGCATTTACTGCAGGAAAAATGTTGTGGTCCAAGTGCAATTTCAACAGTATTGTTAGTCCAGAATTGTTAAGCTATCTGAATTCATTAAGATCCTTTCTTGGCTGAAATGTGTGGTTTGCTTGGGTTTTCTCAGGTTTTGTTATTTATTTATTTTCCTTTCTCTTTGCACATTTTCAGACGAGACTTGCTCTTAATTCTCAGAAGTGATTGGAGCCTCCGGTAGCAATTTTTTTCCAACTGTATGAAAGAAATAACAGCACACTTGTGTCTTCTCTATCTTATGGAAGTCTACCCACATCAAGGGGCCTGTTTGTCACCATAGTTTCATATATCTGCAGTTCAAAGGAAAATGCAGTTAATCAGATCCTAGACCCCTGACTTAGATCTGCTGTGTTTGATTTCCATCAGTATCCATGGTTATGTCATTTCAGTGGCATAGTGTTTCTTACAGCTATTGCGTATTTCCCCAATATTCAGTAATCACAATGGCAGTGACGGTCAGCAGATGTGCTTTCACTTTTGTTCCCTAGATTGGGAAAACGAATAAGAGAAAGAGTTCCTTTCCCAGGAACTGAAACTTGCAAGACTTATATTAAAGTAACAACACCTTATTTTATAACCTTAATTATGGAATTTGTCTCTTGTTAATTTTTACTGAGACATTCATGGCTATGGTTTTTGTAAATACGAAGTGATTTAAGAAACCAGAAGGCAGTGCTCTCTTGGGCAGAAAGCCTTATGGCCCCATGGCTGGGCTGCAGGAACTGTACTTAGCTGTCAGACAAAATTTAAATGACAGACTCCCTGCATATTTTCAGTTCTCTTTTAAATATTATAGAAGGTTCTTACAATTATAAAATGATGCAAAATCCAACATAAGCATTCTTAAAAAGGGTTGCTGAGCTTCAAAAATGTAATACTCAAGCATACATGAAAGTATCTTTTTTTTTCTCTGATTCAAAAATCAGTTCCCTGTCATTGCAGTATTATAGACCACATACTCATTTACTGGTTTTAATCATGGATGTGTTTGGGTCTGGAGTGATGGTTTTGTGCTCAGAAACTTCCAATTCAGTCACTTTTAATTTTTTTAAGGTTTTGTTTGTTTGTTTGTTTGTTTCTGTCTGGATTTATTTCTACCATGTCATTCCACATATGTATAACAGCACATCTGAAATTCCTGGAGAGACTGGAGGGTTAAGCCATGGCCCACATAAACAAACATTCTGCCTCTTCAGTCTTGTGGCTATAAGTCATTTTGTCAGTTGTCTTATCTGCCATCTGAACTCACTTGCTCTTTATAGTGTATGTTGCTAGAACAAGGACTGATACTCATGGCCAGATATTAAAGCTGACAGTTTGTAAAGAAGCAGCAGCACAACCCAGGATAAGGTGCTGTAATTTGCTGTGTTTGTCAGTCCTGCATTTGAAAGAAATATTTTGCAGCCTGATGACATGGATGATAAATGGCTGTTTGCTGCATTGTGCCACATAATCTTGATGAACTGACACATCGCTGGGAATTTGTAACCTTGGGGCAAGCTGCTAAGGAAAACAAAGTTGTTGGATGAAAGTGCTCTAGACAGTCAAGACAGTCAAGTCTTTTCATATGTAATTTGAAGGTGTATTAAAAGTGCTGACAAAACCAAAATGATAAAGTGGCTGCTGTGTCTCAGTATTTGCATTCGATGGGTGTGTCTAGAAAGAGTTATTTCCAAGAGTGTCTGAAGGTGGGACTAATTACTGCTGTTATGCTGACTGATTTCATCATGGAAAAGCTAATGATAGGAATTCAAAGCCAAGTCATTTCAAGTCATTAATGCAAACAGGAGATAACCTATGTTAAGAAGCTCCAATGAGTAATGAATGGTACAGTGCTGCTGGAACCCAGCAACAGGTCCACCTGATTTTCTGGCTCCTCTTTAGCAATAAGTCATACTTGATGTAAGGTCGCTTTTGTTGGCAAGTGTTAGCAGGGGTTTTTTTCAGTCCATCAATTTTGTCCATGAATATTTTTTATTAATATTGTCAGAATTATTGTAATTCTGGTATAGCAACCCAGCTTGGTTTATTGAGTGACTTCCTCAGTGTTGAGCAGAACAAGGTTTCTTGAGTTACAGTGGATTTCAAGCTCAGATGTACACGGCAACTTGAAAATTTTCTACCAATGATCAGGCAATATTAGTAGACAGGTATTTTGGACAAGACTGATGGTGTGGTGCTCCTCAGGGTAGGAGAGGAAGTACATCATCTGCATTGGATACCTGTTCTGAAGGTTAAGCTGAGGTACTGCCAAGTTGTTCAAGTTTAAAGTTCGTGTTGATCTTATGATGCTTTATGAAGCAGGCCTTTCTCTGTTGTAGGGAATATTTTCTATAAACTTTATAACTAAATGAAAACTTTGAAAAAATGTTAATTGCATGAGGGAATTTCAAAGCTTTCTTTTCCTGTCTTCTGATTTAGTAAAGGTGTAAGAGTACGAGATTTTTAGGCAAATCCCTAGGTGATTAGCTCTTCGAATCATAGGGTTAAAACCTGCCTGCAGCTAGATTTTGATTTGTGGTTTTGTTGGTTTGGGTTGGGTTTTTTTTTTTTTCCCTTATTTTCAATGGCTCAAGCAGCACTTCAGAACATGAAGAACACATTACAAAAAAATCACCTTCTTTCTAATGTCTGGTCAGGTAATAGTTGAACCTGTGCATCTTTGTTTCATGAGAATACCTAGCACCTTCTCTTCTCAGAAGAGGCAGACCCTAAATCTATCATGTCAACGTGAACACTTACCAGAGAAAAAAAAAACATTAATAGAAAGCTGATGTTTTTACTGTAGGAAATACAGGAGTGTACAGACCTTGACTAATGTTAGCACTTTCAGGGATAATAAATATATTAACACTTCTTCATTGTCAATAACAAAACATACCTGCTCAGGCACATCGCAGCTTGTGAGCCCTAGAGCACCTTTCCCGGGAGGATAAGTGTACTGCGTGTGGAGAGACTTAACATTGGTAGCCATTACTTTTTCCATCAAATGTACGGATCTGCTTTCTCTTTCTTCATTTGCATTTCACTGGGATAAAGACCAGAAAAAATGAAAAGTGCATGTTTGGGTTACTTATTGAATGTCTGAGAACTGTCTGAATGCAACTTCATCAGAGAGTCTTTGCTTGTTATGGCATATATTTGTTGATACTTCCAAAGGTGTGAGAGTTTATGCCCATGCAGACCGGCTTTGAGGAGCAAAACCTCTGTGCTTGTACTTTTAAATATTAAATCTCAGAAGGTGTGTTAAGTTTAAAATTTTGCAGCTTCAGAACGAAGAGTTTCAATGTAAAACCAGAGATCTGCCTGGAAAACACTTCTTTCAAAGCTGCGTTGTTGCCAACAGCTTCCACCACTTCCCCCAACCTCACAAATACACACAGATTTTAATACTTTTTTTTTTAATTACCTGGCAGCTCTTTTCAGGTATATATCTTTTATTGGGTCTCTCTTCTTTTCCCATCATTTATCTCTCATCACCTGATGATGTAGGTTTACATGTCTGACTGACTGAAACTTGCAAGAATTGTTGCCAGAGTCATAAGTTGCTCCTTCCTGCTCGGATCCGTTTCATAGCTCCTAGGAGTTGCATGACTGGAATATAATTGGTGATGCCTAACATTCACATGTCCTGTAAAGTCTCTCCAGGCTCATCAGCTGATTGAAAAGATAGTCCTTTCCCTTCTCCAGTCAGAAGATGGTGCCTGAAATGAAACCAAATCAGGGCCTTACTCCCAACCAGAGTAAGCATTTGTACTGAAACACCTTATTAGGTCATCACCAGGTTTATGTACAGGGATGCCAAAGCAACCCATGAGGTCAGGCTGGTTGGGTTATTTTTTGTTTGTTGGGTTTTTTTGTTAGTAGCACCATTAGATATGGATCTAGAAATGATGTGGAAGAAGTGGAGGAATGCATTTCTAACAGGAGAAAATGAATGCAACCTGAAGAGAATCTCAGAGATGGTATCTCCCACCCACAGATGGTACAATTAGTAGTCTATTTGAGCACCTAGTTATTCTGCAGAGTAATTACTTTTTCTGATAGATCTTGGTGAGGAGAAGTGTGAATTGCTAGTCATGCGATCAGATTAATTTTCTTGCCTTTTTTTCTGAGTTACAGTTTCCATCCTTAAGGCATTAGAGTGCCTGTGATAAAACATCCCGTCCTTTCCTGTTCTTCTTGTTAATACTTGGGAAATCTGTTTGCCTTGCTTTAAGCTGAAATTATCTATATGCTCACGGGGATCTCATTTAATTATTTATTTATTCGTTAATGTCAGGGAACACTAAACATGCAGTAACTTTAAATAAGTACCTGGTGTGCAACAAGAGCTTTCAGTGAGCTTAATTCTGTCAGATTAACTGAGGACATTCAAAGCTGGATTTGCGTGAGCAGTAGCGTATGGATGTGGCGTCAGTAGAACACGTGATGATGTGGTAGGCTCTCACTGAGAGGTCATTTAATTGTGTTGGCTGCCTTCACAGGAGATGTGGAGGTGAAGTACTACTTTTCATCTTCAACGAGAATTAACAGCTCTTTGGGATTTTCTGGTTCTGCTGGAGCCAGGTGTTTGGGTGAACTGTCCCATGCATGGGCCTCAGCTTCTGCTGCATCACACCAGATCTCAGCAAGGATCTTCACCCCTGTTTTCCTGTTGTTAAGGAACTGGAATTTGTTCAGAGATACTAATGATTTGCCTGTTGTGTTTTATTTAATCCCAACAGTTAATTTTGGAGGAGAAAAATTATCCAAGACTTAATTCAACCTTTATATAAATAGAAATATGATTTTTTTTCATCCCAAACCTGAAACAGATTCCATAGTAATCCATAATGGTTTCAAAAGTTGTCCCTTTAGTTTGAAAGAAACTTAAAGTATCATAACAGAGGAATAGTCTACTGCTTAGAAATAAAGACAAAAAGGTGTTCTAGCCAAGAGAATAGAGGAAAAATACTCACTTGATCCATTTACTTTACTTGCCAGTACTTTTAATTTAATGTGTTTTGCCATTTCACCTGGAGTCAGACAGCTTCCTCTACTGTTTGCAGAGCAAACATTTCTGCTTCCTATTGATCTGTGAAAGACCTATGCAATCACATTTTTTTCTTTTAAACAATAACAAGAAAGCTGTGAGACAGAAGCATCATCTGAAGCTGCTCTTGACACAAAAGCCTCTGCAGAATCCTTTTTGATTACTAATCCTTTAAACAAATATAAGACTTATTCTGAGACTTGTGTAACAACTAAAAGCATCAGAGCTATGTATTTTTCTAAGTTGTTTTGAAACTTCTCTATTACCTTCTAGTGGCAGTTGTCAGAGGCTTTTCTACAGCCATTCTATCAGTTTTCCCTGCTTGTTTTGCTCTTTGTGTCACAACCACAGGATTACACAATTTGGCGTTGCTATGCTTTTGCCTCCTCTTTTTTTACACTTCCCCACTCTCTCTGGAGTTTGTATCAGCTAATATATTTGCTATATTAGCAGTTCTCCCTTCATATTTCCAGTTGATAGTAAGCAATCGATCTTGAGGTTTTACACAGGATTTCAAACATCTCACCTTAAAAGCTGACTGAGTGTCATGCTTCTGTAGAGTTCCCCCTTTCCTACTGAGTCTGCTGCTCTCAGACTCAAGCATACTTTGAAGATAACTTCGTAGAACTGGAAGTCAGCATTTATAATCCCTTCTTCACACAAATTGGTCTTCTGTGCTTGACATTTTCTTCCAGCCTTTGAATGCCTCTGAAGAGATAGATACCTGTTGCCCAGTAAAGTTTTGTAGCTTCATCAATTCATTTTCTATCCTCCTAATTTTTCTTAATTCAAATGGCATTTTTATCTCTGTTTTCTTTTTGTATGGTGGTTTTTCTAGCGTTTTTAAAATACTTTTCACCGTAACCTGGTTTGTATTAGTAGGCTGGCTTATTTAGTTTAATCTTCGTCATTTAGAAACTATTCCATTAGTTTTTGTCTAAACTAAAACTTTCAGAGAAGGACAAAGGAAGAAGTAACCTTCCTGAAATGCACTTTTCTTTGAGTAAATGTATTATTTTTGAGTACTTGAATATGAAAATATGTATAGTCTTCAATGCTTAAGAGTTTGTTTCTGCTCTAATCAGATACTGGGTGGTCTGGGTGTAAAAATTGCTTCTTTTTCTTAATATAAGTGCCAGAAGTTGTTATATTCAGGAGCATAAATTAGACCCAGTTTCATGGGTAAAAATGTCATAGAGAATTTAGTGGGATTTTTTCTTTTTTCATTTTAGTTTATTTTAAATATAATAGCTCAAATATTTGTTCAACCAGAACAGGACAAGAATTGTTACTTGAAAGGTCATATTTTTTTCTGGAGATATTTAACCTTTGTAAACTTTAGAGAACAAATCCCAAAGTGGG
>JAVHNF010019175.1:5670-21818 GCA_034783455.1 Micropsitta finschii | reverse complement strand
AACTAAAGGCTATACAAAGGAACCAAGCAGCTGTGTAGGGGAAAAAGAATGAAAGCTCCCGCACAAAGAGTTCAATGAATTGGTACTTGGAAATAAATAATACACAAATTTACCATGTTTGGTAACAAATAATTTAGCAGTACAATGTGCCCATTACAGAATAGCATCTGCATGCCAGTGTCCTTCAATTGCATTATCTCATGCCTTCTTAACTATTTCAGGTTTTTGACACATCTTCTCCCTCTACATCTTTCAGATAGCTATAGCCTCTCCTCACACACTCTTGGCACCCTGCTAATAATAATCATCCACCTCTGCTCACAGTTTCCCATAAATCACTGAGGTTTATAATGACCTGCTCAGATAGAGCAAGGATCACATTTCTACTGCCTGCTTAGCAGGCTGGTGTTAATGCACTTCTCCCAAATCCTGGCACCAACAAACCCTTTATAAAGACATACATAAAAGACACGTTGCTTCTGCACATTTTCAAGTGCAATGTCACTTGGCCTTTTGATTCAACGCACAATTTATCCTTCAAAAGGAGGCAATGCTTTGGCTGTGTGTAAGTTGTAAATACATACCTCCCTTGCTCATACTAAAATCACTTCTGAAGACATCTTACTTTTACGCTCCCAGATAAAAATAACTTCTCTTAGTTTCTGAACAGCCTCCACAAAATATTTTCACACCTCTTTTGACACCCAGTTCATACCATGCCATCTTCTTCTCAGGAAGAAGAGGCTATCACGGGCTGACATCGATTTGCAGGATCAGAACTGACTCGGGGTAAAAATTCTCACCATGTTTCCAGCATCACCATGCCAATGAGAAAATGGGTCACGTTCCATCGAAAGAAAATCCTGTATTGAAATTGTTATAGATCCAGACTTCACATCTCGGTATGCTGCTAGCCCATGGCCAACTGAGAAGAGAACTCTCAAGCAGGATACAGAGCTGTACTTCAGTACGTATGTCTATTTCATTTGGCAAAATTATGTTACATTTAAAAGAAGTTATTCTGTCCAAGTGGCCACCCTTGTACATTCCCAAATGTGGACAAATTAGCCTAACGATAATTGGGATACCGTTAAAATAGTAGCCATTTCTTCCAGAGGCTACAGAAAAGGCCTCCCTCTCTAGTCAATGTTACAAGCCTGCAAATTCAACAGGTTGCAGAAATTTCACTTGACTTTACATGTGCCACATAAGCCATTCTAACTGTAACTGAAATGTAAAATAACCGGAACTTCAGCAGCTTTTGTATGCCCCATAAACTGTTTCTAACCTGCCCTCCAGCTGAGCTAAAATTTCAGCAACCTATTAACTTCTAGAAACTATATTTACAAATGCACATAGTAAGATTTACTTCAAAATATAGCATGTTTCCAGACCAAAACCAGCTGAGCTGCCACAGCTCTGTTCTACTTTCGTGTCTTCCAACTGCTCAGAGAGGGGGGAAGAAAGTTGGTTTCAGTGTTGTGGGGTTTGGTTTTGGTTTTAAATCATGGCTCTCAACATCTTTAAAGCAAAGGAGTTTCACGCTGCTTCTGTCCAAGGAGGCAAACATGACTTTGCATCAGAACACAACAGACATCTCCCTTACATCAGAGGAAAGCTGTCGCAAGCCGCTGTGATGTGCCTGGCAATGGGGTAACTGACAGCAGTTTAATGGCGCTGTCTAGCCCAGCAGAGCCGTGGGAGTCAGACTCGCTGTCTCTGCACATCTGTTGTGGATAGATGCAGCTGAGAATAATCCCTGCTTTCAGCCCCGATACTAACTCATTCAGTAGATTCATCAAAAAAGCAGCTGAATCCAATGGCTTTCATTAGACAAAATGATAGATCCATACACCCTTATGACCACATATCCATGAACAGTTCCCACTTCTGAACTTCAGATGGATTATTCCCTCCTCCTCTGCAAAGGGTCACCCTGTGCAAAGCCTGCAGCCACAGGAAACAAACCGTAGGAAATTAGCTTATCCATAGAGAACATTTTTGAATTGATTACAACTGAGCTGCAAACCCGACACAAAAATTCATGTTCAGGCCATCAAAATGTCTGCAACAAACCGTCCTGGTGAAAAGAAATCCAACATGGATACAAAACACGTTTCCTTTTGGGCAGCCAGAACCCCTGGTAAGAATTATTTCAGCTATTCCAAAGCTAACCTCCATGAGGGGAGCTCTCCCACTCATGGGCACCTGCAGCCCAATCTGGAAGCCACAGACCGCAGCCTGGCCCATCCACCACACAATCCAGTTGTTCCTAAGTTAGTCCTAAAGTGGTAAATCTTTAAATGATTTTCATGTTAATTTTATTATTCAGATTATAATTAAAAGTGAAAGATGAGACCCCCTAGACAGTAAAGATACTTAAAGGCAACTTAATTGCAAAGGTTATAAAGAAAACCAGTAATTTACTATTTATCACAGGATCATAGAATACGTTGGGTTGGAAAGGACCTTAAATGGCATCTAGTCCGATCCCCCTGCAACAATTTACAGTCAGTCACCCAAGAATCAAGACTGACACATGATGAAGAGCATGAATAACACAGGTAAACCGTTTCAATTGCTGCCTTGTTTTCCCACCATGTGGATACACCCGGTTCCCATTACCAAGCCTTTCTTCCCAGCTGTGAAGTATCTAAACTTTCATTTGAGAGCACATGCTGACATACATCTTTCAAGAAGCTAGTGTGTTTTAACAGTTTCATCAATTACTCCTAATACCTGAGGAAATGACCAGAGTTGTCAGAATTAAAGTGATATCTGTTACCATCAGTGCTCTTCAATCTACTCCTCACTACCTGGGAAACACTTCAGAGATCACTGAAGTTAGCTATTAAGAACCATTTCAGCAACAGTTTTCTCCTCCTGCTGCCTTTTTGTTTCCCTCTGAATCTAAGGATGCATTTTGTTTTCTTATTTTATCATGGCAGCACAACTATTCAAACCCTTCTTTTAAAGTATGCTGGCACTGGAAAAATGAGGCACTATCTTCGCTAATTAGTGGGAATTTTTGCATGGAGGAAGCTGGCTTTAAAATTAGTTACTTTGCTTCAGAATTAAATGAAGCACTCATTAAAAAAATAATTAGTATGTACGACAATTGTTTGAAAGCCTGTCTCCTGCTATAGGACATTTCTATCGGGCACCAATCTGGACTGCATTATAGAACACTATTATACATGAACAGATGGAAATCATAAAATGATATTTAGCTACAGATTTCCTATCAGAAACTTATATAAAAAAAGAAGGGGGGGGAAATATGCTCAACATTTTCCATTAGCAAACATCCAAATGCCTATGACACAGCAACCTATTTTTAACGCATATTTTTTCAAGTCCCTTGCATATAAGATAGGCATAAGTAAGATGATGTTTTCACCCTTAAGCACGCAATACAAGATAAAACCTAATCAGCTGTCCACCAAAGAACACACAAGAAAATGCATTTCAGTTGCAGTTAAAAATTAAGACTTCTTAAGGTTTGAATTCTTACTTTCGGCTGAACATCACTAGAAGTCAATGAAGCTCCACAGAGCTTTCACAGATTTGTCACAAGAGCTGATCATGACCCAGAAACATATTACACTTACCCATTATAAGCTGTAATGAACTGTCTTGGCTAAAACAGTAAATGCATTGTTAATTTCCTTCAGATATGAAAGTTACTTGGGTAGCAAAGATCAAGGTGCATAACATCAACTTTGTATGAAAATAAACTGTTCCCTTAGTTTAAAGGAAAAGCATTATCAGCTGTTGCAATCCATACAAGTAGTTTGAAATACAGCCTTGTCTTAAATTACACTTAATCAGAACCTTTTGCTTCATTGGCAGGACTTCAGAAAAAAACAAATCTTAGTGCTATTAAAGCACAATACAGAGATCATTATAGAAAGGTTATAGTAAAAACCCAGTGTCAGAATAACAGTTGCTGAACATGCCATTCAAGAGGAATGTGGGGGTAAGGGAGACAAGATACAGATGGGAAGGGTTAGGCACTCCTTGAAGTACTTAGCATACCTTATTAAATAGAATGTATTCAGTTTACTGTTCAATCTGTATCAGTGATCAGAGTTGTATTTCACAACTGATAAGTCAATATATATAATGCTACCTGAAAACAAATCTCCCAAATATTATTTCATCAAGACCTCAGGACACATTGAGTACTATAGGAATGTTTCCTTTCGCATTTAAGTCAACAGCAGCCTAAATGTTTAGGCTGTACAAAGACTGAATTTGCTGTTCTCTTCCTTGACTCACCTATGAAAGATTTTTATCTTATTTTTCCAAGCATTCAGCTTCCTTCATTTTATTTCTCTTTCTGCACAAATGCAATACAAGCAAAGAAACATGAAGACTTCTCCCTTTCTCAGTGGTCTTAAATACAAACCAACCTTCAAGATCACCGATGACCTCCAAAAGGAGTTAAGTAACAGAAGGCCTTACTATTAATTACTCCAAGCTAAACAACAGTTAGGGCTTCAAGCACACCCAAGACAATATTCTTAATTCCTCAATAAATGTGGTGAATTCAGGAGGTCAAAGTATATTATACATAGGGAGGAAGAAAAGGAACTGGAAAGAAAGAGGGATGTACACACTGGTTATCAATTAGAATATGCTGTATTATTCCATGCCTCTACTAAAAAGCAAACTTTGTACCCAGAATTTACACCCAGACACATACAGTTGTATAGCAGTTAAAAAAGTCTAGGTTATTTTGGTGAGAACCGGGAACACAGTCTATATAGAAAATAAACCTGGCAGCTCACGGCTATCTCAAACTTACCCTTGGGAAGGGCATCATAGTCCTGCAATATATGTCTGGACACAGTTAATAAGTCTAGTCATTTATAATTAACAACGTTTCTTTTACATTACGAAGCTGAATAACAACTCTGCTTGCTAACCCAAACCGGAGAGAAGGAGTCTTAGGCTTTATTGAAAACCACCAATAAAACACAAACGTGCTTCTAGCAGTTAAGTTAAAGAAAAAACAGCCAGAAACCCACTAAAGAACCTGGACAAACATCTCGGAGCACAAAAATATACCCCTGTAGAGTACAACAAAAGAATACATTTCTTTACAATGGAGGTAAAGAAACAGTGCTACTTCCATAAAAAAAGAACCCAAACCAAAACCAAACAGCAGTTTCAGAAGCTTTTAAAGTTTTTCAGGTAGCTTTTAACAGACTTGAATGAGGACAATCTGAGGCCAGAGGATCTCATTTTCCAGCCATCAGGCTTATGCAATCCATTGCCTCAGCCTTTTTTCCATGCTTGCTTTATCAAGGAATGAACACAAATGCTTGTTTATAAGGCCCCAGGAATTTGAGGAGGAACAGGCATTCGGCTTTCTCTGTACAGAAGAATGAGAGCCTTCATCTACCTTTTTATACGTAAGGCAGCTGAGATAACATTAGGTCTTGTCTTAATGGATTTTGTTTTAGTATCTTCCAACTCAGAGGTAATAGAACATGACATACAAAAGGCTTGTGAAGCAGGCTGAAAACACTGAGGACATCACTTTAGCTCCCCTTAAACTCCCTCCAAGCACAAACTTCTGCTCTAGAGAATGTACCTATTTCTATAAAAATAATCAAGACTTTTCTTTGCCCATTTATTAGAGACTGAGAAAAGAACCAAGAACACAGAACCAGCGATCTGTTCAGAGTAAGTATACTGGCATTCAGCAATATATCAAAGTCAGGAAACAGAAGATTTTTCAATACACTTGGTATTTGTGCTAGCAGACCAAAGTAAACAAGTTTTCTGGTTGCAGACCCATAAACTAAAGGGAAGGAATATATCATCCAACTCCTTTCTTCTCAAAGCTCTGCCAATGAAAAGACAAGAGCATTTCCTTCATTTGGCAGAAAAAAGATCTAGTACTCAATTATAGTGCCTCCTAATAGAAACCCCTCAAAAGCAACCAAAAAACACCATACAAAACTGCCACCAACATCAAAACCTGCTTACCAGTACACAGTTATGCCAAGTACTTTGTAACAAAGTCCACTGTTGTGAGTTTTCAGCTATAATTGCCCTATTTGTGCTCTATTCACAGTTACTAATGTCTTCTCAAACACACCTTGCCCCCCATCACTGGCCTCATTTTAAAGCACCAAGCTTCTTGCTCTTCAAATTCCAGTAGCAAATCTCCACAGCATTCCCTAAATTCTCCTGCTTCTTATTGAGCACACTGAAACTTCTACTCTTCTGTTTTTAAGTACTCCCAAACGTTAAAAAGCCTGCATCCAAGTTGCTGTTGCCTAGTTTCCATTCATAATTAAAAGCAAAGCAGTCGCAATAAAGAAGCTGAACACTTACGGACAGAAACACTATTCTTTTCATCTAAGAATACCCACACTTTACTGAGGCAGAAGCAGTCCCCAGATTAAGATAATGGCAGTTGCAAGATAGCTCCCACAGGACAAACACACCTACAGAAAATCAACAAAAATGATGCTTTTCTGCAGTTAAAAGAAGAGTTTGGGTCTGCTTCACATTTCACAGATTCTATCCCATACCAAACATTTGCTTCCACAACTTTCATTTCAGATGTTTCATATCTTTGGGAATACCAAGATGCTTCCTGGAAAGATTCCACATCACTCCAAAGAAGCCGTGAACACCAGACAAATAAAAATCACTTGGAAATATTTATTCTTAAGCTTGTAAGAGCTTAACGTATGAAGAACTGGATAATCACTATACTGTGACAAATTAAACTATTTGAGATTTTTTCAGTTGTTTTTGTTTTATGCTCTATGCTATATTATTCAAGATTGATCTCCTAATCCATGTTAGCCATGTGCATTTTTATGCCTGTATTTTGCTTAAAAGTGAGAGAATAGAGAATGCAAAATTCTTCTACAGAATAAAACACACTGATATAAGAAGCATACCAATGCTGCTAATACGGACTCCCCACCAGAAACTGTAGCGATAGGACAAGGGGTGATGGGTTCAAACTGAAACAGGGGCAGTTCAGGTTAGATCTAAGGCACAAGTTCTTCCCTGTGAGGGTGCTGAGGCGCTGGCAGAGGGTGCCCAGAGAAGTGGTAAATGCTCCATCCCTGGCAGTGTTCAAGGCCAGGTTGGACAGAGCCTTGGCTGACATGGTTTAGTGTGAGGTACCCCTACCCATGGCAGGGGGGTTGGAATGGGATGATCTTAAGGTCCTTTCCAAGCCAAACCATTCCATGATTCTATGACACAGACTAGATGCTTGAAACAGGTTAATCATAGTTTCACTCTTCAACTATTCTATAAAGTGAAACCAACCCTGGAAAGTCAAAAAATATAAAAATGTCAAATGAAAAGTATTTTTCAAGTTCCAGATACGTAATATTCTGCTGTTCATACTGGTTGTCTACAGTTGTGCAGCACAGATATAGCATACTTATGCAAATGAAACTTATGCTAAGGGATTAATATCTCCATTCTTAAAGCGCAGAGACCCAGTGGGATATCCAATGACACCAAAATCTAAACTTCCTCTGAGTGGAAAAAATTTTGCCTCTAAAAAAACTAAAGAGTGCTCAGGTATATTTGAAAGAATCAGTTAAAGACACCAGGCTTCTGATTTCAAAGTGAAAGCACTCACTCTTCTTTCTCTCACAAGGAGAGTCCATTGTCAGTACTTATTTTGGAAGCAGCTATTGCACATCAGCTTGCAATGCTCTTCCCAGCGCTGAATGAATTTAAAGATCACTCAGACCCTTCAAAGGTTCACAACAGTGAACTGCTAATTCATATCCTTTCACAAGGAACCTGGATTAGCAAAACACTGCAGTTCCTTCTTAAAACCAAAATCTTCACATTATACACCATCATATTCTCATTACATCGCTTCAGCTATGTATGAACTTTGTAAAACAATGATTACAAAGAAAAGAGTCAAGCTCTCTGTAAATCAAAAGCAGTAATTGCCTTTACAAGGCTGGTCACTGAACTTGTGCTTCCTTTCCAGCACATCTGCTTCTATCAAAGTATTTGTAATAACGGTGACAGCAGGTGTCATGTTTGGCTTTCCTAAAATTCCATGTGTCAGTGCAATACCTATCAGCTCCTTTGGACTCTGAATTGTGGTACACAAGAGCTCAGACAGATACAATAAAGGCCTGGAAGTACCACTCCATACCAGGAATGAGGAGGAGCAACATACCGGCTCCTCCTCAGCCCTACCTCTCTTCTTAACCTCTCTCCGTCGGTGCCTTAAGCCAGTATGCTAAGCCATAAACAAGAGACATAACTTTCAATGAAAAGACAACAAAGAGCTGAAACAAACTGAGGACAGATGTACTTTTTCAACAGCTGCATTGAAATACAGCGTAATTCGTCTACCAGGACCAAAGAACAATTCTCAGTTTGATCCTCTTCTGATTTCTGCCTCATCTGGGAAGCAATGCTGGGGTGAAGAGGAAGTTCTGAGAGAAAAGCTATTTCGTCAAAACTGCCTGGCACTGCGGAAAGGTCACAGCCATTCAGACGAAAACCAAAAGGTTTGGGATGGCAAAAGCCAGATCACTATAGGCTTGGCATAGAGGTGATCAAGAGAAAATATGAAGTTTTCTCTAAATCCAGGGACTCTAATTCAAACAATTCACAAGAATAAAGTCCCCATATATAGATTGATATTAGCAAGAGAAAGTAAATAACCATTATTTTGCTATTATCAGTATTAGTTCCACTTTTTCCTGCTGTTGTCCTACAGCTGTCCACACAGGCATGCTATTTTTCATGTGATCTTACTGCAGAGTAAAAGGTGCAGCCCAAAGCACTATGATAACAGATGATTTATCTCAGTGAGATGCTGATAGAAAACAGTGGTTTCTACCTGTGAGAACCAAGATCAGGGGCAAAACTGCTCCACACACTGCACTAAATTGTTATGACAACTAAAGACTGGGACACAGCTGGACTACTACAGTCACTGATACCTGGTTCTAGTCACATTGAACTCCAGTGAAATTTCAAAACAGGCCCACAAGAACCATTATGGCCACAATTAGTGCTAACAGATGAAAGATGCTGTCACAGAAGCACTAGCAACCTAAGTTTGTGCCTCAAATGACTTGCTAAACACCATTCAGGAATCCAGCAGATTCTTTTTGTACTGTTGATCATTTCCCTTATAATCCCATTCTTACAATATGCCTGAAAGTACCCATGTTCCTATGGTCTTGCTCTGTTTGCCACTGAAAAATGATAAAAAGCACATTTTAGCTGTTTCTGAATGATAGAGGGGATGTGTATATAGAGAGGTGAATAGTATGCTTTGCTCTTTTTCAAACAAACAACAGTACTGCAGAAAGCAAAGCAGCAAAGTGGGGGTTTCTGGTTGGTTTTCTAATTGGTGGTTTGGGCTTTTTTTGTTTGGTTGGTTTGGGTTTGGATTTTTTCCCCTATATTCTCATTCTTTGTGTTTTACACCTTTCCGTTCTACTTCCCTGTGCACTGCCACATCATCTTCTGGCCAAAGGATTTCCTTCTCACAATGGGAGCCAACACACATTTCACTTACTTCAAAATCTCCCTCCAGCAGAAGCTTCTTCTCCCCAGTATGGCTTAGTGGTAGCCTTGACAGTCCTGGGGCAATGGTTGGACTTGATGATCTGAAAGGTCTTTTCCAAGTTAGTCGATTCTGTGATTCCATGATTCTGATTACATGCTAAACGCTAGCTTTTTGGTTGTCAGTTTAACAAAACAATGACATACATGGCACTCTGGGAATGGGAAGTAAAAAAGAAAATACCCACAAACACTAACACACACATTCCCTAAAGAAACCCAAAAGCCTCACACCACAGAAAAAAAACCTCAAAACCAATCAAAAACCAAATGGACAATTACACAGCCGATCCAGACTGCCTGGAACTGCCATTTTCCTTTTCAGTGAAAGTATCACAAATTATTTTCTTATCCTTCATCTTTGTTAAAAACCACTATTACCAGGAACAGAAGAAGCAAACAAATGAGAACAGGGAATACTTTGTCTAAAAGTAACTATTTCTAACTTTCTCTGTATTTCTCTTTAAGCTGTTTAGATTTCTACAGTAATAGTAGAGAAAGGAGAAAAAGAAAAGAAGAAGAAGACAACTGCTTCCTTTGGGCTCTGAGACAAATATCTTTGAAGATGTTTATAAGCACTTGTTACTTCTCTGGTTCCAAAAATGAAGTGGTACCAAACTACCAGAAAAGAATTATCACTCCCACTCCATGAATAGCTAAAAATGGAAAGTGATCATCTAAATTAAAAGGGTTGAGAAAGACGAGGGAAAGTTCAGATAGGATTTATGTCTTGAGAGCACGCAATAGGAATGAGTTATAAAATATCGATCTATAAAACATCTTAAAAGAACATTTAATATAGAACGTGCAGAAGGGAGAGTTCAGATCAGTTTTCACTGTGACAGCAATTTGTAGTTTAAACTATTTGTTAAATTTGTTAGAGACATGCACACACTAAAAATTAAATTTAAGTCTTGCCCTTTTCCAAATGCTAAGAAAAAGTGCTTGATTAACATTATGGAAATGTATTCCTCTTCCCATCATGACCAAGCAGAAAATGTTCATTAAGATGCAAACACGATATGCTGAGAAAGTGTCAGTCCACTTCTTTTGAAAGTTATTCATTAGGATAGACAGGCACTACATTAACACAAATTTCTGTGACAATAAATACACATAGATCTGAAGCTTAATGTGGGTTGGAACAATGGCAACACTCGCATTTCAAGGTTGACTTTTAATATACTGCTACATACAGTGTCATGACTGGTGATGGTCTGATTTCCATTTTGTGACACGGCATCTGAGACAGAATTTGTTGGCTCTTCCCCAGGACTGCTGTTACCTTAATCAAAAATTTGCATTTATTTTGAGAAAAACTGCTGCATATTTACCATTTGTATACAATAAACACTAAAACTACTACTGCTACCGCTCGTTTTAGCCTGATGCTTACACTGCACTGCAAAGTAGAAATTAAGATCGGTGATTAAGCTCATAAAGATGAAATAGACAATGTGCTTTTTCACAGATTAAAATGAACATGAGAAGAAGATACTAAATGCCAGCAATGGAATTGGCAAAGTAACAGCAAAATTAATACAGCTCCTGACTTGAAATTTTCTCTTGTAAAAATCTTCACAAGTGTGATCAGAGAAGCCATTTACCACATCAAAGCATGCTACACAGATGCTTTTGAAAGCAGCTCCACAAAGATGGTACTACATTTTCATACTTGGCCAAGCCTCATGTCAACTCAATGTACAGAAGTGATTCTTTCCCTGCTCCTTCCTCCAGCTACCCACCCAGATTCCACATCCGGGAGAGGAGTCACAAGGAATGTACCTGGCAAGAACTTCACTCCTTGCAAACTAATTCCCATCTGAGTTTCTGATAGCTCACAGTGCTTGACTGCCCAACCCTGTTCCTAAAAACATCTCTCCAAATCTACAGAGGTTGTTTTTCCCTCCCACTTTGGAGTACCACAAATGGCTGGAATGTTGCAGCGGAGCTGCTCTTTCCTCCCTGGAATCTGCTCTTGTTTCTTCTCTTTCACTTCTGCTGAGAGGGAAAAAAACCACCACAGTGTAATTGCCAAATTTAGAAATGCGTGCAACTATTTACTAAATGAATATTGGCCTCAAAGCTTAAATTCTTAGCAAGGAGATCGTTTCTAATGTTGAACAGGGACTGTTTCATAGAAGTAGTGAGAAAGAATAACACAGCTGATGCCAAGAAAATGTAACTGCATTTATCTATAGTGGGTTGATTCCAAGCTGGGATACTCCTAAAATGAAGGATCCTTGGTATAAAAGATTTTTAAAAGTAGAGAGGAAAAAAGAAAGGAAATATTTCTTAGAAGAACCTAACTAGTATAATCCAATGGTCCTTATCTTCATCACTGTGGCTAGAGCATTTTAGTGCAGGGTGGTGCTTTCTTAGGTGTTTCTGGAAGGACCACAATGGACACATCTGCCATGAAACATGCATGCCCCCAGAATTTATAGCTTTAATCTCCCACAACTCCTTTGAGATGGGAAGATGTACCTTTCCATTTTATAAACAAGGAGGCATAGCACAAAGAAGTCATTTGTGCATGCGCATGCACACCCCTTGGAATTGAAAGCTTGACTGCAACAACCCTGGGCTCAGACCTTAACCATGGGATCAGTTTGACTTGTTACAATTCTCTGCATCCCTGACTGACCAAAAGAGCACCTGACATTTCAAGAAGGATGTCCTGAAATCTTATTCATGTCTCTGAAGAAAAACTGCTGCACACCACAACACACACTGTATTTTCCACTTCTTCACCTGAATGTTTTGTCAAATAACTAGATAAGATTTATTAACTGCAGCATCACCTAATGGCCTATTTTGCTACTAATGCAGTTCTCTAATATGCATAAAATAACCTGTTTGGACACTTGACACTGAAGTAGCTGGATTAAAAGGGCATATTAGGCTAGGTTTGAATCTTGCACACTGCAGAGTCAAGACAGCAATGAAGCTGACATTCAGTGCAGATAATTCAGTTACATTATTGCATGAAGTGCAGTATCTTACCAAAATCAGTTAAGTCACTGGTGTCCTTTGAGGATGACAACAGACATCACACAACTATCAGAAACAAAAGCTTACTTTTCCCTACTCATTTCTCTGGTGCCCTTCAAATTACACAGAATTATATACTTGAGAAAAAAAAACCAACAAGTGAGCAAGTGTTCAGTCCCTGAAGTGTCAGGTCTGACAAGCAGTGACACCTTCTAAATTAATTACAGTTTTAGAGAATTATGCTTAGTTAAACTTAACTATACTAATTAGGGCCCTTGAGAGAAAAAGGATATCTGGCTTTCTATAAAGTTTATTAGCATGGGACCAAGTTGCTAGTACCTGCATAAAGAGACAGAATGATTGCTGTGTACCTGTTAGTGAAGGGTTAGCAGGGGGGAACACAAAAAAAGTGATGAAATCAGTGTCTCTATCAAGTACATAGTTCATTCAACCAAATTTATCATTTTAGTTATCAGACTTATCTTACCTAGACATCTTGAAGGTCTCCCTGAGAATAAGGCCCAAGGGATCAGTGATACAGTAGTACACTGCAATTAGATGTTTAGCCATCGATTATTTGAGCATTTGTCCTTGTATTTTAGTTCCACCAACAGTTTCCATGTGGACAGAGTATCAGACTAAACAAAATACACAGTTGAGACTGTGTAGCAGATTCATTCAAGATACGTGCTCCCCTTTCCCCCCAAACAGAAATAGTAATTGTGTAATGATTTGTTGAACAGATTAATAGTTAGGGAGCATATGACCATTAGAAATGAGTATTTAGGAAAGTAGCATATTTCTCTGTGATGGCAAATTTGAGCACAACATTTATTTAGCTTGTTAAAAAAAGGGAGCTTCATTTCCCTAAAAGAAGTCCTTGTGAAGTAAAAGTCACGCCAAAATTGAGGAGAATGTCAGCAGCACTAGTCTCAAAAATAGATGCAGTGATACATAAGATCCCAGCTATATTCCCCAGCTTGTTTTGTGGATGGCAGCTAGTTCGGCAGAGGTAGGCTTGCTGGCCTTTGTAAGCACCCCACTTGTTAGACTGAGCTCATTAGTGTTTTGGTTTTCCACTTTGATATTCAAATGTTCAAAATGATCCTAAAACTACCTCAATCACTTCTTCATGCTTTTGGGGATGAAAACAATTCTTTGCATCTTGCAGTTTGCACAACTGGCATCTGTCCTTTCTAGCACATACACATTTTGATTCTTTTTCTTGGAGGTAAACTCAGATGCTAACCATTAAGCATTACATTCATTAAAAACAAGCAAACGTACATTTACACTTCACAGAATGAATAACTGAATTAAGAGCTTTAATAAAAGTTTTAGAACACGCCTAATACTGACCACAGTTTATTATCAATCAGTAGGTTTCACTTGCTGGCTAGAATAAGAAACCATCAATCCATAATCTAATCTATCCAACGAATATCCAACATGAAGTAATCAGAGTTTTAGAAGATGAAATCATAGAAGCTTACGGTTCTGGAAATACACTATCATTCAAGATACTCTAAACTCTAGTGATAGAACTCCCACTTTGCCTGCTCCCAGCTTCCACATGTGCTTCAATGCCTGAAGATCTGTATGAATCTTATAGCATCCTTGAACAATTCCTGCTCTAACAACCTGATAATCTAAATCACTGTTTTGAAACTGCATGCCCCCAAACTTGATTTTTTTCTCCTAATATGCTAACATTTAGAAGGATGTAGAAGCTTATGACAGGTTTCCCTATTTTCAGGTTTTTTTACAATCCTGATAAGAAACATTTACAAGTAGGAATCAACAGTCCCACAGAGACCTAATCAATGAGATTAAGAACTATAATTTACCTACCTGAGAACTGCCTTCTCTACCTGGCAGTCTGCACATAATTACCCATTTGTTGGTTAAAACACAGCCTTACTGTAATGGATGCCATCAATCAGCACACAGCCTCTCTCTATGGAAAACAGCCCCAGTTGGATTCTAAATATTATAGAGATGTTATTTACATTAATATTTTTATTAAGGACTTAATGGTATTTATAAGGCACTATACAACAAACCAGTACAACTAATATAGTTGGAAATACCACTATAAACTGTACTGAATATTTCTGGCAGCAAAAAGAAGTTGAGCTGGTAAAGTCAATATAAAGACCAGGCCTCAATTCATCACTATTCTCATGAGAAAATATTGTTATGACTAGTTTGCTGTACATTTTAAAGTAACAGAAGATACCCCAAGGGAAACAGGAAGCATTTTACTGCAGCCCTACTGATGCACTGAAAGGCCTGTCAATGTATTCCGGAATGTCATTAAAATCTATAGTAAAACAAAAGGTCTCTCATCTCCGTTTGTGCAAGAAAAATAGCCACCTAATTTAACTTTATAATTCAAAGCTCTCATAAGGATTGAAGTGTTACTCCATACCAAATATGATCTGAGTGTTCTTATTCATCTCTTCTTCCCTCACATGAATGGAAACAAGGGTAAATATTTGCATTTATATTCTATAATGCATTTTAAGAAGAACTTTAATTTGTTGCACTTGTCCCGAGCAAATCAATTGTGAATGTGTCAGCAGGAAAAGCTTTCTAATTCTTAAATTGAAAGGAAATGTAGAATTTATATAAATCACAGAAAACCACGAGAGAAAGCTGCAGTAGAAGTCAGGAGTAATAGGCTACTCATCTATCTGCAGGAAATATCCAGAGTATCTGTTTCATAAATATGTTCAAACCCAAGCACTTAGTCACTAACCAAGCAGTTGCCTACATGGGATTTCCTGTTCACCACTGCAATAAAACAGGAGTTACAGCCAGAAATTGAAGTTGTTTCTCTCTTCCTTATTTTCCATTATGTTATTTGTTTGTTTGTCTGGCTTTTTTAAAGAGATAATTTCAGTGATTTCTTTAAAGAGTTGTTTTGTTTCCCTTGTATCATATTGGTTTTTACCAAGAGATACATCAGAGACGTTCCCTCATGTCCTGGTTTTGGCTGGGGTAGAGTTAATTTTCTTCCTAGTAGTGCTGTACTTTGGATTTAGTAAGAGAATAATATTGGCAACACACTGATGTTCTAGTTATTGCTTACCCTAAGTCAGGGACTTTTCAGTCTCTCATACTCTGCCAGTGAGGAGGGGCACAAGAAGCTAGGAGGGAGCACAGGCAGGACAGCCGACCCAACCTAGCCAAAGGAATATC
Source organism: Micropsitta finschii (assembly GCA_034783455.1). NCBI lineage: Eukaryota > Metazoa > Chordata > Aves > Psittaciformes > Psittacidae > Micropsitta > Micropsitta finschii. Next base: position 6,023 of record JAVHNF010019175.1, on the reverse strand, counting down.
CCATACCATAGACCATCATGCCCAGTATAGAAACTGGGAGCTGCCAATCGCTGCTCAGGTGTGGCTGGTACAGTGCATCTCTTGGTTGTTGAGGGGTTTTGGTTGTTCGGTTGGTTGGGTTTTTTTCTGAGGGAAAGGGAATGTTTGTTTATTTTTGGTTTATTCCTCTCTATATATTTCCTATTATTATTTTACTTTATTTCCATTACAAAACTGTTCTTTTCCCAACCCACAGGTTTTATCTCTTTCCCTATTGTCCTCCCCATCCCACCATGGGTGCAGGGGGACTGAGTGATGGACTGCGTGAGTTTCCAGTTGGGCTTAAACCCCAACACTGTGTTGCAAGATGTGAT
>JAVHNF010019174.1:6590-18972 GCA_034783455.1 Micropsitta finschii | reverse complement strand
TCTTTACTTCTTATCCTCCGTTTTTTGATAAAACCAACACAAAAAAAAAAAAAAAAAGGCAAAAAACTTTATTCCTGCACAGCTAGTGCTGAGCCTTTCAACTGCTCAGAAATGGCATAATGTCAGGTTGCTTAATAAAGCTCTGTGGAGACTCTGGTCACCTATTAAACTGTAAATAATGTCAGCACCAACCTCGATTTTAAAAGTTTGTGTCTTTTGTCAAAGTAAATGACCCAAATATTTATTGTCAAATAACTCAAGAAGCACAATTTAAATCAGCTTATGAGAGCAGCAACTTTTGCAACAATACAAACTTTAAAAGCAGATTATTAAAATAAAGTCTGTGTAGAATTTTAACTATGAAATAATTTGGTTTTACTTTACTTAGGATATCTCATTCTTACAAAGAATGGTTGGCCACAATAATATTCATCTGCTGTTTTCCTGAAGAATAGTTACTTTTAGCATTGTAATTAGTGTAACAGAAAACAAATGTTTTAACATAAGTTTTAACAAATTTAAGACACTTTTCTGTAGGATCATCATCATATGATGCTCTTTTCAATAATTTTTATAAGCTTCTAAACCACATAAAGGATAATGCACATTACATTTTATTCACACTATAAAAAAGCACAATGTACAGGCCATATCATTTAAAGTGCAACACAACAGAACGTTTCTGCAACATTCAGGTTCTTCAAAGACCCACAAAAGTAGGCATTTAATATTTAGGAACAAATCCTGTTCATAGGTATATCAACACTGCTGTTAAGTGCCACGCTAAAAGCAATGCTTATGAACACTAAACAATATTATCTACTTCCATATTACATAGCCTTCATGTTTCATGTCCAAAATGAAAGCTTTTATCCTTTAGTCAGTAAAGAGCATCGAGGACAGTTCTCTGACTGTGCTCTGAGATCATCTTTAAAGTATATTTAGTTTCACCACACAGGCTGCTGCTTCAGATGTTAAATCTACCAAGAAAAATATGGTAAACGGAATAGAGCAAGCATGTGCCTGAGTTGGCAGCGCATGCTTCACTATGTTGGCACTATCCACCAAAAGTATTGGTAACACACAGTATAAGCAAGTACCAATTCGCTTTCCACTTCATAAATATTTTTGGTTGGATGTTTTGCTAACAGTAGTTGAAAACCTCATTTGTTCCTGAGATGAGCATGACAAAACAAAGTGAGCTCCATCTAATACTGCCAATGGGACAGTGTTCTGCACTTCCAGCTTTGCTACCTGCTGAGCCAGACTTATAATCTCAATCCTCCCCAAGGCGCCACTTCTGAGACTCTTCTTGACGCACATCTGGCCTGATCTGGTTTCTCATTCCACCTAGAACATTTGAGGTTGCCTCTGTTGCGACAATGAAAGGTTTCACCACGGTTGGTGGAATCTGGCGGAGGACTCCTCCTACTGCTCCAGTTACTCCCCTGTTTTCATGTTCACGAGCAGCAGTTTCATAGATGGTTTGGGCTGTGTCTGTAATCCCCTTTAAGAAATAAACAGAAATTATTTACACTGAAAAAGAAACCACTCCTAATTTTAAGGGAAACTTAAAACTGCTCAGCATTTATCTTCTTTGTTATTTGTACTATAACTCTAGTGCAATTATACCAACACAAATACGATTTAATTCTTCTAATGTGGCCTACAATAACACCACTATGAATTATTATGAAAACATTTCATGTAACTTCTGGTGGTGTTTCTTGTGCTTAAGTGAAGAAACTGTTGGGTACTGTGAACTATTAAAAAAAATGACAGAATTCACTGAAACCTCCCCAGTTGAGACCCAACTTCCTAGACATGCTATTAGGTGCAACTAACTGAAATACAACACCAAAAGTACAATAAAACCAGGTCGGAATTCTGATTGCTATACACTCTAATAGTAAAAAGAGCCTTCACTTATTTGAAATCCAGCATTACGCTTAAACTTCTTAACTCCAGAGCGAACAGAGAAAGGGGAAGGGGAGAGAGGGAAAGGGGAAAGAGGTAAGGGGGAAGGAAGGGGAGACACATGACACAGGATGGGAAACCAGGTTTACATGTCTCAGAATAACTAAATCCTCACAAATGTAGAACACTGAAGTCCTATTCACACTTATGAATTTATTTCTTCTTCTCTGAATTCTCCAGGCAAGGTTTCTGTTCGTTTAAGATCACTGATGAAGAGTCTTATTCGAAATTTAAATCCCCTTCTTCGTTAGCTGAACTTGAACCAATACCAGTATTTTATTTGCTGTCTTAGAAAATAACTCTTCAGTTTAGTTAAGGGAAACTACTTTTGCACTCACCTCTTTTACTACACTATATGCTTTGGCTACACCTTCTCGTAGGTCTACTGGCTGATGAGCTAAACGATGGGGATGGAATCGTTTGATCTTTTTTGCTTCAATAAAAGTAGGCCCTGGTGATACCATGTCATATGCAGTTTCAGCAGCTGCCTGAAGATCAGAAGCAAATGCAAAATACATAAATATTATTGAATCAAATCACAAATTCACACTACTAATAGGGTGACACAACTGAAATAAGAAGAGTTCTAATTCCACAAATAACATTAATTTGCATCAGATTAAGGTTTCTAAAAGAACTTCTGCAATGGCTACAGCTGTAACTATACAAGTTCCATAATGAAAGAATTAATGTTGTAGGCTTTGATCAGTTTTTTTTCCACTCTAATTGCTATTCCTTCAAAGGCATCTTCTACTCTGCACAAAATGCTCGACAGAAACTGAAATACTTAATCAATGGTATGTTTTCAAATAAACACACAAGCATACACTTAACTCCACTCATGTGAATAACACCACTAGGATTTTTATTACAGATGTTCAGGCTTAGCCGCATATAACGTTTTTGCAAAACTAGGTGATAAAAACGTAATTTCATTAAGTATTTTACATTAAGGAACATAAATTTCTTAACACTAATCCATGATTACTTTAGGGTTAAATCTGGAAAGCCTTACAGACTTCTGTGTACATTAACATAATCAATATTGGTTTTGAGACACTATTTTTTTTTGGCTGGTTGGTTTGGCGTTTTTTAAATAAGTACAGATAAGATGATATTTTAAAAAGAAGTTAAGAATCTATTACTGGAAAATACATGTGTGTGAAGAGCTCATCTTTCTCTGTATCGGTGATTTTTTTAGTGCAGATGAGTATTTTAGTATTAAACTGTATACTACAATAAAGACATTAGAAACATGTAACAACTTGGGTGTTCAGCTATATTTTAACACCACTTCTAACCACTGATGCCATAGCTCTCACCTCACAGACTTCTGCAAGCTTTTCTATTTTCTTTTGTTTAAAAGATATGTTCCCAACCTTAAATATATAGCATTAAGATACTAGCTTAGTATAGAGCACTTACTAGCAACACTTCTCAGCTTATGCCTTAACTCCAGAAGTAACACACTATACCTGTATAGTCTGAACCATTCTGTTTGTTAGCTCTAGTGCTGCCATTGCAGTGGAAGTGCCAAAAGAAGCCGCTCCTCTTTGAAAGCCTCTTACAATACGGCCATCCTTTCGGTACTGCTCTATCGGTAACCACACCAAGTCTTTCAGACCTTGGACTGAAAATGAAGACGTAACACCATAGTTAGAAAGCTCTCTTAGGCAATCAGATTGCCTTGAGAGGAAGTGAGAGAAGTGAAAACAAGTACCAACACTGTGTATGTTGCAAGTTTGTCAGATTTTATTTGGTTCTTAAAGAAAATGCCATATGTGTCTGAACAGACATAAGAATTAACCTACCTAACTGCACTAGGGAATGCATGGGTCCTACTCCTCCCAAAATTCCTGGTAGCTGGTTTTTCTTTATATCATTAAGCCATTCACTGATGGCATAGGAGAACAATTTATCCACACCTAATAAACTGAAATAAATAAAATTATTATATTTTTTAAACATATTATTCCTAGCAAGACAAACATATTATTCATTGAAGTAACTAACAACAACACGTTTTAACAAAAGAAAAGCTGTTTTCAAGTGTCATCTTCTGTTGTTGTTGGCTAACCCAAGCATTTTGCATGTTACGTACTTCACAGAAGTTCAAGACTGCATAATCACATCCAGTTCAATAAAAAAATAAAAATATGGCTAAAATTAAGTGTTTAGCACCACGATTAGCACATATATTACTATCCTGAAAATGAATGACATTCTTGAATGCTATATATTTTATGAAAACTAGAATCAAGAAATATCTGTAAAGTCAGAAAGTGTCTTGGATTTTACAAGTCCATCTTATCACAGTTTGCCTTTTTCTTGCTGCATTCACTTGAATTTGCAGTCCCAATGTTAATCTACAATTTGATAAACTTACCCATGCCTGTAACAAAGTCTCTTCAGCTTTAATTCTGAGCAGTTTAACTGAGCAAGTCCAATAAGAATTCCAGCTAGTGTCCCCTGTAAGTGAAATATTTTCTTATTATATTAGTTTACTCATTCTGTATAATCTGTGAGAAATAATTTCATCATCTCAACTCTTATTGCAGGCATTTCTGTCTAAACTGATTCTACCCTAGTGTCCCAAGTACTACTCACTACAGTGCTATGAAATTGTTACACGAACACTTGCAGAAGATGAAATCTAGCTTATCTGGCTACTCTAAGAAAAACATCTGGATACAAGAGGGCTTCTTAAGAAATATTAAGATACAATAAATGTAAATGTAGTTCTGGCATTAGTGTGTTCCAGGCATTCTAAAGCTGCTACTTCATGTTTTCATTTTATTCAGTGGAAGTGCAAATGCAAGTAATTGCTGCTTTTACTGGTCCATATATTCTTACTACTTGCCATGACCAAGTACAAATCTGGTTGTGCATACAGGATTTTTTGAGGTCTGCTCTGTAAACTTAGTATGTTAACCAATACATATTTTAAAGAGAACTATCAGCATTTTTTAATCAGTATTAAAATTTTCCATTGATGCTGAAGCCCATACACTACTTGACGGCATGGGATTGAAGCAGGAAGAAGAAAAAGACTTTACTTTGGCATTACATGAAAGAGAAAATAAAATGCACAATTCTGGCATCAGACAGGGGTATTACCCTTTGAGGGGCACCACAGCTTTGTAGAAAGATATCTAGCTGATAAATGTGACTGAGAGTCTCATTCTGAGTTAATCATACCTGAAGGATCCACTCCCTAATTTTCAAATTAAGACTGAAACGAGGTTAAGCTTTATTGAAATTAAGTGGGGAGGCAGTTCTAGATTTCTCAAGATCACATCCATAATGAGTAGGGACATAAAAATATACCTCAGCTCAAGGCGGGGGGGGGTGGGGGTGGAACCAAAGCAAACAACATCTATTTTTTTTTCTACAGCACCAGCACTATACACAAACCTGATCCATTGATACATGTTTGCCATGGTAATCAAGTCGTATTGGAACTTCCGATGTAAACCGAAATTCTCTGGGATACACAAAGGAAATTTTTCAGTGAGGAACATAAAAGGAAATAAAATTATCTTTACAAAAAGAAACCAATGGCCTTCACTTTTCTGGAAGCCAGAAATCCTCTAGTTACTGTGCTAGTACTTCAGAGTAAGTGTACAAAATACAGTGGCAAATTCAGCTTACCTTGGCTTATTAACATCTAGTCAAGGTTAGCATTTATAATAAATTCAACAATCCTGCAAAACGGCTACTAAGCCTGCAGGTGAACATCTTCCCTCAATTTTCACAGTATGAATTTCAGTTACAAAACAAAAAAAAATGTACAGCTAATAATGGTTCTACAGGCAAAATTTAGCCTTGCAGCTGGAACCTATTAAAAAATTCTGTTGGTGATTATGTGATGAAATAGAACCACAGCCATTCTCCCATAAATTGGCTCTGCCCAGCTTACCAAAGCACATATCTGTGGTTAGAGCCACTTACGATTTGAAAACATGAGAAAAAACTCCTCCATAATAAGCTGCAATTTTCATTATCACTTCCCAATCAGGACTACACTAGAGCTTCTCATGTGATATCTTTATCATGTACCTCTCCCATGATATCATCTTCCTTCATATACTCTCATCTCCGATGATATTAGAACTAACGCACATTGTCAGACATCAGAGTACAAAGACTGCTCTTTTTATTTCTTCATGAAACATCTCATTACTGGTTCTATGCATGGCAGAGCTTTAATTTTATTTTCTTGTGCACAGTAGTGTGCAGAAGTTAAAATCATTAGTTACCTTTCAGTGTCAAAGCAAATATATTTGTGCACGACAATATTTTATTTCGATAATCAGTCAATAAACAAACAAAAAAATGTACCTTGTCGGAAGGTCTGAATAGCTTTTTGTTATATTTTCTTAAAACATTCAACAGAACAGCTGTGTGTCACTGGAAATTTTGTAATGAAAGAGTACCTGAAAAATACTGGCTGATCACTGTATGACATCATTTCTTGTGGGAAATAATGATCTTCTCCATTAACAACATCCATAGAATCCATGCTAGCATTTTCATTTGCTTGTTTGTGTGATGAGAAAGAAATGACTGGACTTGGTTCCTTAAGGCTGCTGATATGCCTGGGAAAACTACATGTAACTTCAGCACCAGGGGACTTCTTAACTAAGAAAAGAAGTCATACACAGTAAACTGACTCATATTTTTCACAGTGATTACAACAAAGATTGTGGTTATACAATTACTGTGTCCTCAGTAAGCTCTAATGCTTATTAAAAGGAATTACTAGCAGCATAATATTTAGATTATTTTAGTAGGATAATATCTTAGTTCTCAACAGAAATTGTTACAAGAAGCTGAGATTTATGCATCAGCATAAATAATCCACCTAGCTTTAACTGCAGCATACTCTGCAGTATTGCAGAGTACTTCGCTACCTATGCATTTCAGTATGATGTCTCAATAGGTAAGTTATAGCTGCTAACAGATTTACAAATACAGCTAAAAGAGGAAATGCACTTCTCAGTGTATACTTGGTTTTGCATCAGATGGTGTAGTTAATTAGAAGTACTGCTTTAACTGTATATATATACTGCACTGCTTGTTTATAAACTTGAAATCTGTTTCTTTAGCAGTTATATAACTTCAAGCTATTAGACAAACTCTTTTATGCACAAGGTACTAAATAATGTATTTAATAATAACTGCTAATATTGTACACATAGCCTTCAATTTTTTCATAAGTTCTGATTAAACATACTCCATTTTTGGTGAAATCTTTTATACAATGGAGATTCCACATGCTGAAGACCTTTGTTGCTATTTATAAAATACAAAGCTAAACCACACAAGGTTTCTGTGTTCTAACAATTACTTACTAATGTTGGGGTTTGGTCCTTAACGTAAGTTCTTTTACACAGACAAGATTCACATGTGAACTTACAGACATGCGAAGAAGCACTTTCATGTCAGATTTTTGACAAGCGTACCTTCAGGATCTGGAGTAACTAAGAGTTCTACTTCTGCAGAGAGGCTAGTGAAAAAATCCTTCAGGAAAAACAAAGCATCCTAATGTTAAAAAAAAAAATACAATCAGGTTAAAAAAACAAGCCCACAGCTCTCTAAAAAATATTATCTACTATTCTAGCTCTTATATATGAATCAAAACACATTTCTTCTTTTTGACTCTTAACATGTGCAGAAGCCACACAGAAATCTAGGACAGGAACCAGAAAGACCCTCTTAGTCACTGCCCCCTGCTACACATAATATGATTTCATAATCTATCTAGCTGTGTCTTAAACTCCAGAATTGTTTTCATCATCTCTACTCTCATTTTGGAGACTGATCCAGAACCCGAGTGTTTTAATGGCTGTAAACTTTTCTATTTCCAATGAAAGAGTATCTAAGCGTATTTCATATTCATCTCCAATACTGCCAATGTCAGACAAATTACTCCAGATAACATCTTACCACTGCTTCACTGAAAGTCATTAATACCGGCTATTAATGTCTTATTAACATACTGAAGTTATTAGGATTTTTTTTAGCAGATGCAGCGCACTGGTGCCTTGTTCACCCTATCATTACTGATACCTGGACCTCGTTCCCTTTTTTGTTTCTAAGTGATATGCAGATAACTTAAGTAATAATAAGAACTTCTCACATGACTGCATGCAGCTTCCAAGAAAGCTGTGGTTATTTTGGAGAAGTTGCAAAGGTGAATTTTGTTTACAGTACAGAAGATTAAAGACCTAGAAATATAATCAAGAGGGAACGTATTTCCTCACTAGATGGCAGTATTTGTATGCTATTTTTCTCTATGAAATTATTACAAACCATGCAGAGTTAAATTTTTCTAATAGTAAAATGAAAACCTGGTTCTCATGTGGGTTGAGGGAAACGTAAAACAAACAAATGAAAATCCAAACCACTTATTTCTCTGCAGATGACAAATTAAGCAAGAAATGCCTCAACAAAGAGCAATATCCACACTTTGAATGTCCAAACTTATGTAGCTTTCTTAGCAGTGTAGAGAAAAAAAAAAAAATCCAACTGTTTCTTAAGCATATGAAAAATATTTTGCTAAAGTAAAACAATTTCTCCCATTTCTGCTCTGCCACTGCAGTTGATTGTGAGACCAAAGCCTTCAGAGCATGGAAGCAGCCCTCAAGTATCAGTTGTCCTTGACTGGAATGTTGTGAACAGCTTCTAGATTAATGATTATCTTTTCTCAATTTAAAACACCATAGCCACTTCATGAAGAAACAGCAAGATCATTCAAGAAAAGCCATAACTTCAAAACATCTGCTATCATTGGAAGTCTCAGGAGGTAAACTGGTATTACTGAGTAAACAGCCAGGTCTATAAATATTTTTAGCTTTCAAATTAAAACAACAAAAAAAAAGGCTAGTCTCTCTAATAGCTGGAGCATAAAGCAAGTTCTAACAAGGATATAAACAAAGTGGTATAGGTCCAAAGATATGTGTGACTGACCATAAAAAAAGGCGTCAACCAAGAAAACAATCCCATATAATGTGTACAATGCTTACAACAATCTGTTAAAAAACCCCACTACTATTAAATAAATAAAAATGGTTGCATTTTGGTTTTGTCTGATTGTTTGTGGGGGTTTTCCTGCTTTGTTTTGTTTTGTTTGTTTGTTTTTTATTTATTTTTTCTCTTTTTCTTTTTTTTGGGGGGGTGGGGTGGTGGGGGTGTGGGGTGTGCTGGTTGTTTGTTTATGTTTGTTTCTTTTGGGGTTTTTTTGCATTGGCACAACTGACCTGGTCAATATTGAGGCGAAGCGGCATTAGTGAAACACGTAAACAACATTCCTGCGGGGATCTGCCAGACTCTGGACGGACATGTAATGCTTTAACTGTTAACTGAAAAGCAGCAAAACAAGAAATAAAACAGTAGCATTCACAATTATTAAATATCAGAACACTAGCAGACAAAAACTTTTACTGTAAAACCTCTTTACTAGTCCAATTCCACCTACCCATAATAAAACTACTATTGCATAAATATTATGTATGTTATAAAATAGGAAAATAGTAACCCCCCCAAAAAATAAATTAATAAACCCTTTATAGAACCAATAAGACTACAGTATACCATAAAACTACAACTCCGCATCTGTACTGAAAGATCTAATCATGCTCATGCAAGATGTTTATTCAAAAACAGAATATGAAAGCTACCAAAGTAGTCCTGCAAATCTACTGTTTTAGACTGACAGAATCTCAAAACCATTAATATTTGACATACTAATATTCAAACTAAATTTTTGTTTTAATATCCACAAGGAGTCAAGCAAATAACCATCAACAAGTTGTATTACTTCAATGTTCCATGACCCCATATTCCTTCTTCTGCAAGATCAAGAAATTTATACAATGCCCACAATGATAGTCCAACCACAAATAACATATATAACATATAATGAATTAACATATTCCGTAACTGTACCATGTTTGAATGTGCTTTTCTGGGCATCTCCTTACTGCAGTAGAGATAGAGAAATTTATTCATCTGTGATGTAGCTAAGCGATCTCTGATTTCGAGGTCCTGAACAATAAAAACCTGCCGTGACACTGGCTGCTCCAACAGACAGGATTCACCTTCTGCACCACCTGGAGGGTATACCTCATGCTGGAATTTCACCTTTTAAAAAGGAAAGAAAACCAGCATAATAAGTTTCAGTGAAAAACAGCCATTAATAATAGAATAATAATTAAAACCCAAACAAACAACACACAACAAAAATACAAAAAAACAATATCATTCATAAGATCTTTAAAGCCTGTCTACTATTTTAAACTTACAGGAATAATATTAGGATTTCTGAAAACTATTCAGATTTTCGCATGGCAAGCAGTTGACATTTTCCAGTTCCTACACCGCAAATCCACAACACTTTGCTCAAGCTGGCAAATGCAGCAGACACCTGAAATGCAGAAGCCACACCAGTTGAAGCATGGCTGTTCCCACCAGAAGACATTCCCATGTTTCTCCCTGAATCACTGCTGTACTGGGCTGGCAGGTTTAAGGGGTGGGAAGTGACCTGTTATAACATTATAGCTGAGCAATTATGCCACTCTTTAGAGCTGTCAAGCAGTGTTACATTACAGTTTACATGCAGATTATTTACAAATGAGTTCAAGAGATACTGAACTTTAGTGTCACACTGGCAGCTGCACACAGCTTGGCAGAGTCTGAGATAAATTCTCCCATTTCTCCAATACATACTTGTAACCTTATCCTGTTTCACAGGATCCCATCCTGCAGGTAACATCTGCCAAAAACCCCTACACACAGCTCCAGGTCCACTCTCAACCTGCTACACTCCCTCTGTCCCCAAGCTCATGAAAAACACCTTCCCTAGAGAGCTACTTCAAAGAAATTCGTATCTACAGATGCTTTGATAAACACTCTGTGTTACCAGAAGGATATATCTATCAGGTAGCATTACTGGCGATTTAGAGATAGGGTCCCCTGGTACACAATGTTTTCTTACTGCTATTACTCAGCAGAACTACTGATGAAAGTCAACGGGATGATAAGACAAATAGTAAAAGGCAAATAAAGTCATCATGTGTTGTGTTGACAGCAGCCTGCAATCGCTGAGCTTCGTTCTGTATATAACCCAGAGGATTAGTGACACTGTACATTAGCATCCAGGCCCTGGATGGAGTGTCAGAGAAAGGCAGGTGGGATTATACAGGAGAAAGACTTACTCTGCCCCTGTGAGTACTATGGGGGTCAGAAAATCACTTCATTCTGCTCTAAACCTGCAAGGTGGGACATTTTGGCTGACGTTCTCTTTCTGATAGCAACTTTGGACAAATTATTGCGTGTGTGGTTTTATATATTCCAATTCTGACAGTTTCAGAAGATGCCCTTTCCTGCCCAACAATGACATTTCAACCTCAGCACATAATTCAGATCTCATCATTTCACTGGGCACTTGCAGATGAGAGCTCTGAAAAAGGTCTCACTTTCATCTGCATGCTCCTGAGGCAAAAATGAAAACCAGAGGGGAGCACCTGATGAAGATTCTGCTGATGGGATCACCTCCAATTTTCCTTCTTGGGCCTGACCACAGCGTATAAATTCAGACATAAAGAATTATATTTATTAGCAGCATCCCACAAACCAGATGATTTTTTCCATCCAACAGGAGCTCTGAGAGACAGAAAGGATATTAAAGAGTCTAGTTTGAAATACGAGCACCTCAAAAGCATGCCCAGATACTGAATTACACAGCTCAAATTGTCGTTTAAAGTCATCATCTTATATGTCACAGACTCTAGCCTATTATCATCTAGCCTAGATTAGGACTGCACAGTATAAGGCAGGATCTGGGCTTCAGAGTGTAAACACACTAGGCAACTTGCTCCAGTTTGCTCCTAGAAGAAAGAAACTCCGTGTCCTTCACTATTCACAAGTCTATTCTGACTTGCTGTGCAACTTCTGTAAGGTGCGCCTCCTCCACTAAGTACATCAATTGGATGTACCGTAGCTCTGTGTCCAATACAGGCAGTAGGTTAACTCATGATCAGCTGGAAGAGCTTTGCACAGCTCAACCTCTAATGTTAATGCACAATTAGATTCCACAATGCAGCAGAATTCATGCTGCCAAGAGTACAAAGTGCCTTCACCTGTGCCTTTCATAGGAAAACCTGGAATCCAGGGTACACCCACAGAGACCTTCAAGGCAGACACCGTCACATACAGTGATCAGCTAACATCCGACAGCTACAATCCAGCATAAGCTCGTTAGTGTGAGGGTGGTGAGGCACTGGTACAGGTTTCCTCCAGGGAAGTGGTGAATGCTCCATCCCTGGCAGTGTTCACGGCCAGGTCGGACAGGGCCTTGGGTGACATGGTCAAGTGCGAGGCATCCCTGCCCATGGCAGGGGGT